>UYYA01004697.1:0-74787 GCA_900624975.1 Angiostrongylus costaricensis
CTCCACTGCATACACCTGTGGTCCGGAGTTTTGCAAATATCTCAGCATTTCATACTACCTTGTTTTGTTGTACTTAAGTGAAACAAATTTCATCTGGATAGAATAATACCATTATCTAGGTGAAGTGGGTAGAGTCACTCGGAAATGGACGGAGCTTACCTGTGGTTCTCGCATTTGAGCTCGGATTTTTATTCACTTCTGTTGTATTATTAAATGAAGAATCAGCTCACATACAAAACATTTAGAAAGGATCGCTCGAATATCGTGACAAACATATGATCTTTGATCCTTAGCTATGACCCTTTGTACTTTTAATATATAGATCGCTTAGGGTCAGTTTCACTTCAGAAGTCTTAGAGCAGCACTGTCGTCCACCTTCCGTCTCGGTGGGTCGCGCGCACGACAGGGCGAATGAGCCCGCGCCCGTGCGGGCGCAAGTCTCGAGACGATTAGTACGATTATGTGTTTGTATTTGTCATTTTGTTGACTCGCCGTGAAAGTAAACTGAAATAGAGACGACAGACATCTGACTTCATCTGAAGAACATGCAAAATGTGGAGTGATATGAGAACGAGACAATGACGAGATGTATGTCGGAAATGTGTAGTTTACACGACAATGAGAACCTTTTAGAGTACTGTCTGGGCACGGCTGGCTCCGGATGACAGCTATGAACCCCGAGTGCGTTCGTCCCCGTTCGACACGGATAGCTCTGACTAACAGTTGAATGTCAGTTATGTGGTGCGATGAAGAATTGAGTATGATGAAATCCATGAATCCAACCGAACTCCTCAAATTTAATAGGTTATCTGCTAGTTGTGAAACCCTGCGTTCTTTTTTTCTGTCTTTTTTTACGCCGAACGTCCCAAAATTTTGAAGTCCTGGGACCTAAAGTTGACCCATAATGCCACTGATTTGACTCCGATTGACGTTTTCTGTGCCTAAACTTTCTTAACTTATTATTGCCAAGATTAAGCAGAAGTCGATTCTAGGGTTTGAAATTTTTCTATACAGGTGTTGTTTTCTTCTTAAATAGTGTCACTGTTGGTTTTCCATTCGTTGCTCCATTTTTTTGAAACATAATTGAACTAAAGAGAGCGAAGAGTCGATGCTGTGAAAACGATCTTAAGTTCCACTTAAGTCCATCCTAATCAACTCCTCCTTCAATTCTCTGAGGACCATGAATTTGTAGATCTCATTTGCGAGAGATAAAGCACTGACTTGTCCAATGAGTGTGGTACTAAGCATACGAGCAACCCAAACTATGGAGCACTATAAATTTAGTGATAAAAAACAAAATAAGAAAGTGTTTTTATGTCTCATAGAGTGTTTCATTTTGCTCGGATTTAATAGACGTCTAATAAAGTCGATTTCCGAGTTATCGATTTCTGTTTTGCTCATTTTTTCATAAATCTTTTATTGAATTCGTCAGTAGTTTTTTCTTGGGTTGGTCGAACTTAATTTCTTCTTGGCCTAGATCCCTGATCTTTTTCCTTCAAACACTCATTTTGTCCGATTCTCAACGTTTGTGAGAAGCCTGTTTTGATTGATGTCGAAATTAGAATTTTTTCTTTGAAAAGGTTTATTTAGGAAAATGTTGGAAAATATTAATATCCGATAATGTCCTACGTAAGTCAGAGATTTCAAAAATCACATGACACACTAAAATATGGTTCCTCAAAGGTTTTTATTCGTAGGAAACCAACCAAACTTAGAAAGCCGTGTAATAGGATTAACAGATTTCCAGAAGATTCCACCGTTGCGAATTCAGAGTTGGAAGTGATATTAGAACTTTTCAAGGAGAGAGAGAGAGAATTCGGCCTTTCAGATTTGCCGAATTATCGATGTCTCTTAGTTCTGTCCATGAGTGGATGACGTCTCCTCGATTTCGACATCTTCAGAGCCGTATTGATTCGGCTCGATAGTCCGAAGAGTGTTGTTGAACTCTTTAGGACCTCAGAATCTCATCGAAGAATGGATGAAAGCATCCTGAAGGAGGGAGTTAATATCGCCGTCCTCTTTTCTTTTCTATGCTGGGCTTTCGCTTATCAGTTTTCTATGCAAAATACTAGATTTCTTGGTGGTATATAAGTGCCGACTTTTAGTGAATTTTGCCATGGATAAACAGTGTTTTACTTTATGGAGAAGCTTACACGACAATATTACAAATTTTTATTATTGATAACTTCTTGGCGATGATCTATCCTGCAACAAAAAGTGTTACTATTTTTGTTACTATTATTATTTATTAATTATTATTATTATTGTTATTATGGTCATCATTATTATTATTCTTGCTGCTATTGTTGTTATTGTTAGCGTTATTATTGTTAGTTGAACGTAGTGAATCATACGTTCTTTTCCTTCGCAACTCAGTTCCTACAGCTTTTTTCTTCTGATGTAATTAAGTTTGATAAGAAATATTTTCTATAGGAAGGAATTTTTATTCAGTAAATATAACTTTTTTCCTGTAAATGCAGTTTTTTGTTTATGTTTTCTTTTTCAATAAAGCGCGATAACTGCCTGCACTGAATACGCTTTCGGGCACATCGTCATATCCTCGTTGAAGAAAGAACTCTTTTGTTGTACGAAAAAAAAAAACGTTTTCCAAACATCGAAAATTCAGAATCTCATTTGATGCAATATGGAAACCTAAATAAAATTGTCACGAATCTGTGAAATCTATCGATTTTTATTTCACTTGCTGAGGTTCATTAGGAGCTGGGAGGCGACTGCCTAAACTTTGTGGGCTGAATTTTTAAGCGTCTGTGCATCGACATCGGTGTGTATCCATATTTTTATATCCATACCTCACATCCAGTGCTACCAGAAGAGGTGGCTTGGACTTCGCTTACGAAACTATGTACTTCGGTCGATGAGCGGGCCAGTGTTATTTGTTTAGTTTTATTAATTAAATAACTGTAAACCACGGAATTTTGTAAACGTGTCTGTTTGTCTAGGGTAATGTCGATCTAGTGACCGTAACACCTGTTTAGCATTTCATCCCTCAATAGTGATGCTATTTTCGGGGACGCTTTTCTCCACCTCATTTTTTCTCCTTTTACTTTGCCTTTCCGTTCTGTTTTACTACCTTGCTAGATTTTGATAGTTATCGCGTTTCTTTTGCATTACGTTTTCGCTTCTCGGTATTCTTTTTTTTGCGTTCATGTTTGCTCATCGTCCATTATATTAGTGTAAACTCGTCCATAATTGTACGAGTTTTCAGATAGCATAGCGGCCTCTGCATGCGGCGACGAGTGCTATGTCAGACTGCTTGAACCCGTTTGCTGCCCTTCTACAACCTGCACAACTTGCGGCAGCGTTTCAACAAAACGTTTGTGATAATTCATCAACATTCTCAGAATTAGAAGAGGTTTTTAACTCTATCGAAAATGAAATTCAGCTTTTCCATGACGGGCTTAAAAGGCGATTACATTTGTAATCCGAATTCCAAGTGCTTTCAGCTATTTTTGTTTTTTACGCTCTGGACAAATTTTTAGTAATACGGTGTACCATTTATTGTAGTAGCTTGTGCTAATCTCCTTGGAAATATTCCGATTTAGCGAAGCTCAAGCTCAAATACCCAATATTCATCCCTTCCTAAGTTGTGTGTAATCATTTGGAATTTATTATATTTGTGGCACCTTGAAGTTTTTTAGACAGTAACTAACGAAGAGTTCTAGAATTGGTTCTTTCACAGTTAGACTCTTATAGCTCTCGAAAAAGGATTGTAACAGTTGTCCCACCTACAGAGAATAGGAACGTTTTAAATCTGACTCATTCATGCTTTTATTTGTTGAGTTTCTTATTATACAATCCTTCTATGATTCACTTTCCGTTGATGTTTTTTCTTTTGTTTGAAAAAAGACCAACAGGCAGGCAAGCAGACAAGACAACTGTCGGATTGAAGCTCGTCTGCAAATGGGTGCCTAGTCAATGTTTTCTGAAGTCATATTTTTTGAAACTTAACAAGTTAATCATTTTTTACTTCGATCTTCCCAGTAACAAAAATTCTGACTAATGAGTGCTTTTACAGGTTTATCTACGTCATAGCGGTTTTTTTTTCAAAGCTTTCCTTTCTATTTCTTATCTCCAGTGATATGTCTTTTTGGGCGTACGCTAGCCTGATGAGTTTTTTTTTTGCTTCTTCGGGTAATTTTCTATATACTGTGAATTTTTTACACTCTCTTTGTCATAAATAAGTCCATGTAAATACTTGAGAGAAGTTGAGAGCTAGCCATTCAGCCCGATGTGTCACATGTCGTTAACTGTGTTGGCACGGAGCCATAGATCTGTCAAGAAGCTTTAAAAGAGTTCAAAAATTCTACTCAGGACCACATATTAAAACATATTGCTTTGACAGTTCGTTCAAATGCAGACTGCAAAAATCGAGCTTTTCTGTTTTTTTTTTGTTAGAGGCATACACTTAAATTCTAGCGAATGATAGAGATCCACTTCAGAATGGAGATGTCCTGTCGAACACGAACTCTTCTCCACCATATTCCCAAGCAGGCACCGAGCAGATGCAGTACTCGACTCCAGAATCATGCATGGATCAGCGAACTGAAACGCCGTCCTCAGATCAGATGAATGTCGATTTTAGTGTATCGAATGATTTTTCTCCCGACAATGGAATTGGTAAGTGTTTTTTTGCACTCTGGTTAGAGTTTACGATTGGCAGGCATCTGTCTTCTTCCTTAAACCGATTAGTTCCTCCTTGCTCTTCCTCTTTAGGTTCTGACCGGGATCAATCACCGGACTGTGTTTCTACTTCTTCCGGTGAACCGAATCTGCTAGGTTTGAAGACGATATCAACTGAAGATGCAGAACTTCAACGACGTAATTTTTAGCTTTTTTTGATAACGAACGGTTTTATTTTTTGGTGGCCAAATTAATCACTTGTAATCGTTTTATTCATTATGGGATGTGCTTGAAGCTTTTTCGCTCGCTAAAGTTCATTATGAAACTTCAGTTTAGTTGTCCTTGTAGAAGCGAACAGTTAGTTCATGGAGGGATTTTTCTTTCCATTTCATTAGCAATTACCTTAGCTATTAAGGCACTTGATTAATCACTAGTAAAATCGTTGTTCTACCTCAAAACTACCTAGTAGTTGATCTCTCCACCAGCAGCATCACGTGTTTCCACTTCATTTCCTTTACTTGTTCTCTTTTTGACAACGAGACATCCATGAGTTGCTTGTTAGTTCCTCATGGTGGATTGGATTTTGGGTTTACTTAGTAGAGGTTAATGCTAACTGTCTTCTATGTAAATACTGCTCGCTCAATTTTGTGCTCTTGGGCATAAGGCAGTGCGGAACACAATCAACTGCATCTAGAAACACAAATGTTAGTAGGAAATATTCCAACGTGTACATTAAACGTGAACCTACAAGTCATTTCATCGCCTCAGGGACCTGAATCCTGCCAAGTCTCCCTTAATGCATATTTAACTCCAGCTCCGTCATCTGAGCACGAGCTAGGTAGACTCGTCACTAACCAGTTCGTGATCCCTCGAATGATGGAAATCCATGACAGAGCAAATGTTTACTTTAAAACATCCATTTCAACAAAAACTTTTTCTGATTATTGAAATATGGACTTTATATTTCCAATTTATTCCATTTAATGAACTTCTTTTGACCGATTTGTGCTTTCTTTTTGATGCGTTTTCATGAAAGAAAGGAAGGTTCTGTTCTATAGAAATTCTTCGTCTACAATCATTCAACGATGATGTCGACAAAAAGCCAACGTTGAGTCTCCTCAGCTCTCTGCACAACAATCCACTCTTAGCCCAGAAATTAGCCAGTTGTATGATTCCCGGTATGCCGACACAACCATCGGCCACCTCTTTGGCAGCTTCCCTCAGTCAAACACCCACCCACGATATCACGCCAACGAAACGGAAACGACAGCGGAGGTATGTGGCTAGGCAGATTTTTGCGATGAATGTTGCCTATCGTAAATAAGCGAATAAGAACTTATCTTCAAAAATCGATTTTTCTCAGCTCTATAACAAAGCAAGTATGGGTAGGAATTGCGTTTGCAGTATTCAGTATGATTTGAATGGTATTTTTTAAATCGTATGCGTAAACCACGCGCGAACTCATAACTGGTCACATCGCAGCTAGGAATCTTCGATAGCGGAAGAGATGCGGCAGGAAAGTCTGCAACAACTCTTAGTAGGTAAATGGGAAACATTCTATCGGAAAAGAAAAGATTGAAGAGAATAGTGGCTTTTTAGATCGCAGCTATGTTTTAGTGCAAGAGTAAAGTAATGAATTAATTGATTACGTACTTTTAGGAATCCAGTATGGCCGTATTTCGATGTTGTTGATGGTACAGCGCGATGCAAACAATGTTTGTACAGCACTAAATCGGTGTTCAGTACGAATTTAAAAGTGCATCTACGATCACACCATCGAGCTGATTACGAAAAGGTTCGTACCGGCTTTTTTTTGAATTTGAAGTTTAGGGAGTAGTAACCTTTTTTTACAAGTTCGGTGTTTAATCACAAAAGCTTTTAAAAATCCTCTTATAACCGGCTTCAAGTGGGAAGCAAAGAATTAAGAGAAGTAAGTAAACGGAACATCTCTGTCGAGTTTATCATTCGTAGAACACAGCAGGTCTTTTGCAGTCTTTCTGCAGTTCTCCGTTTAAAAAAAAGCATTTATGGCAACTCTATCTTAGTTTTGAGCTTTTTTCTAGCCTTTTATTCAAAGCGGAGGTGTTTATTTGTTACAATGTTTTTATGCAACTAAAACTTTTCTATTAATGTGAGAGTAGTCTATGATGAGAGCTATATCACACAGTGTGTCCGTTGACCACTTGCTCTTTTAAGAGGTTGATGAATGTAACCAGAATTTCTTGGGACCTTTTGAGAGATTACAGATATTATTTTATTTTTTCTCTATTTTCTGCAAAGACAAATACGTTGTCGACCATTTTTAGGTCATTCAAGCTGAAGATGCTTTGAACCTGAACGCTTTACTTCTTAGCGGCAACTCGAGTAAGTTGTTCTCCACGGATCTGACGCGTAAACGGATGCCGCCAATGACAAGCAGTATATTAATGACGATAAATAAATGTAAGTACTTCGTGATCTTTATTCAGATAATTCGATGGTGGTCCTATGCAGTTGAAACTTTTTCATAAGGATTTTCATTACGGTAGATATGAAATCAAAATATTGCTAAGTTAAAGCTCAACTGGACCTAAATCGCTGAAAGAAAATACCGCAAACAGTCAATTAATTGAGCTGTATCTGAACTTCTAGAGAGTTTTGTATCAATCGTGAATAATTGGTAGTATGGTGAAGGGTGCGGAAAGCGCTATGGTTAGAGTTTCCGTGTAATAATAACATATTGGTGCGATCCCGCACCGAGCCTGTCAGCATACCTTTTGCGAAAACAATTTAGTATCACACCTGTCTAGGATTAGCTTTTGCCATCTAAAAAAGTCAACTGTCCTTGTTAATAATCGAGAGAAAGTATAGTAGAGCTGCCCTACTATTTGAGTGAGTGTCAACTTAATAGCGTTCAGCGAAGTTCATGAAGAAAACTAATTTCTCACGTGGTAGCGGAACCCACGTGCAAATCCGAAGGCTTTTATGAGCAGGGTTTGCGTGAAAACGAATAGAATGGAAAAGATATTGAGATTTATGTGATCATGGGTCACACCAATAAATTTTTCATTTGTTTCATTCAGTTCCTAGCATCTCATCTGTCATCCACGACCGTCCTCAAATTTGCGGTTGGGTCTCGTTGATCTTGCTTGTATTATCGGGGTAGCTCTTAGGGAGCGTTGACAAATCTTCACCACAGTTAGTCATTGGTCTTAGATCAAAAGGAAGTTTTTTCGCAGATAATTCCGTTAAAGGTTTCTCGGCGCTTGGTGGTGTCGACTATGCGCCTATTATTGAATGACATCTCTAGCCATTGCGCTATCCGCTTTTCATAAATCTATAATAAGCGAATATAACTGATGTGTAATGAATGGTTTAAACAGAAATTTAATCCTATATTTTCACTGAATTTGAAAAGTTACATAAACATACACACACTTGTACATCATTCGGTTGTACTCTCTCGTTGACCACCGATTCAGTGACGTGATGCTGAACACGTGAAGACTTGAGGGCTCATGCCCGTGTTTAACCACTAACTCTTTTGAGAGTAAATTCGTCTTGTTTTTATCGTAATGCAGTGTGTGGTGCTGAAGGGCAGACGGTATGTGAATGCACTTTGCGTCACGTGATGATAAAAAGTATTGCTTGGTGTGTATGTATGTATGTATGTGTGTATGTATGTATGTATGTACATATGTATGTATCTATGTATGTATGTATGTATGTATGTAAGTACGTATGCATGTATGTATGGATGTGTGTGTATTCGAGTGAGTGTGTGTGTATGTGTGTGGTTGTAGTGTGTATCATTTCTATAAGATAACGTTCTATCGGACGCACGCGGTGTTCTTCTGCAACTTGCTCTTCATCATCTCCAACTGTACGTCCTTTCTCCAGTGACGACTACTTTATTGAGTAAGCTTCTAACGTTATTTGCTATGAGAATATCGAACGCTCTACCAGATATTTTTAAAGATGAAAATTGTCGATCATTCAACGCAATTTGTTAAAAGTGATGCTCACAAAGATTTCCAGGGATCTTAACAGTCGACAAATTACGTTTTTCATTGCAAATTAGCTAATTCTAACTACTGTGGAGAAGTCTTGAACAGACCGAAAATTACAAGCTTGAACGCAGCTGGTTCTTAAGCATGAGTTCATCAATGTTCTTCTATAGTTTTGAGAGAAACTTCGCTTCTGAAAGTCTTAAACTATTTGTGCTTTCTCTTTGAGAAACAGAAATCATATTAAAAACTTTATCTTATCAAACTGCATATGCGTCTAAACTTCACCAAAACCTTACTGTAGTACATGGAGACATTTTTTCTTACTAATACTGCCAAATATATCCAAGTTTTTTCTCATGAGGCTAAATTTATGTCAGCGAAAAATCTCCCTCTTTTGCGCTTTCGGTGTTTGGCACAATATCTTTCATGAATTTTCACTTCTCTCGATGAATATTGGAATTTTAAACTTTTTTTTTTGCTATTCTTGAGATTTTTTACATCTCCGCGATGAACAGCCGTGTTGACTGTTATTTTGCCAGTTGGATTCATTTTTTCCTAGAATCCTGAGATAGTCGTGTTCCAAGGTGTTCATAGGTTGTAAAGGCAGTCGCCAGCAGTTGTAAAATTATTAAACGAGTGAAACTTTTCAGTCGTATGACTTTATACCGCTCCTGGATAACGATGTTTTCCAGCAGCGGTTTATTCTTAGTTTGGACTCCGAACGAAAATGTCCAACTCCTTGTCACTGGCATGCTTTATCGTCAAAATGAGGCAGCGCGGACTATCAGTTAGAGGGAAGATGAGGGAAGAATTGTGGGAAGTTAAGACTTTTCAAATTGTGTTTCCTGGTGTTTCAACCCTATGGCTTAGATTCGTAAAGAGTCAATGACAAATTCATTATGGATCGCAGCTGCCATGTTACACTAAATATTTGCAAATCTGAAATCCAAAATCCATTTCTTATTTGCTTAGCTGTCGAGAATCATGGAAGTGTTTTGATTAGTTCCAATATTTGGACAATGTTTCAGTGAGAAACCATGCTATAAACATTCTATTCTACACTCCTTTAGTAAATATTGAAGATAGTGTCATTAGCAAAATTTACCTTTGGCTTTTTCTTTAATGGTTTGGTGAAGATGATCAACACTAAGAAGACCTTCATATGAACAGTGCGAGTGTCTTCTCAAGGGAGGTATTTTATGGTGCAAGAACAGCTCGTAACATTTGTTCCTTAAGAAAGAATGGTACAACTCGATTGTTCACCTCATGCACTTTTGCACACTTTCTCCAGTAGTTAGATTTTTAACTGGTACTCTTCACATTTCTCAACTTTTAACTGATTTCAAGTAATAAAAATTTCTTCTTAAAATGGGAAAAAAAAAGAGAAGAAAAGAGTTCTTCTTAGTGAAATGTTTCTCAACTTGGAATATTTGTCATATTTGCACAATCTTCGTTTCATATTGTATCAAAGCTTCAATGTTTGCCTTATGTGCTATACAACGACGCACCGAGTGTACGATGTTCACGTCCAACGTCAACGTCAACAGGACTATCAGACCCAATTCCACGAAGGGATGGGCCAATTAGTCTACATACCAGCTACAGTACTCGTCTGAACGTGATGTTAACGGAAGATGTTATTCAAAGAGGAATCTAGCTGAAGCTTATGATAGTTTGTCGACTGAGCTTAAAGAGTGCAGTCGTGAAAGACAGTGAATGAAGAGAAAAGTTTCGATAGTTACAAGTTACAAATGTTCTATCTAAGATGTCCTGATATGCTTTTTTCACTGGAAGAAAAAAATACATGGTCCTAGTAGAGTATATTTAGCTGAGTATTTTTGTTTTTGTTGTTTCTGAGCGAAGCTAAACATCGACACAACATTTCAGTGTCCTTGAACAAAATGGATTTGGACGCGTTCGATGTTTTTAACGAATAGTATCAAAAGAATTTTGCAAAAACTCATGTGCCTAGGTGTATATACAGGAAAACATTTTTTTAAGGAGTTGAGCAGTATGGTTTTGTTTTTTCTCTGAAAAGATGATTATGTAAAAAGAATCGATTCGACTTTATCACTAAGCTTAACCATTTTTAGTGGCGAATCAATCGGCGGCCGACGACAACCCGTTAAACAGCGTGTTACGGCAAACGTTAGCTGCCGGCACTCTGAATCAACAACTACAACAAGTACAACATCAGTTACAGGTTAATTAGCAAAGTCCATTCAACTGTGGGTTGTATTAAAAGTTCGAACTATCTTATACAGTTGTTGATTCCTACTTGCATAGTCAAAAAGTGTCGCAAATAATTACTTGGATCCTGGGGAATTTCTTTTTAGGTTCATGCGCAACAAAGACAGCAACAGCAGCAGCAGCAGCAACAGCAACAACAACAGCAGCAGCAACAGCAACAGCAGCAGCACCAACAACAACAACAAAAACAACAACAACAACTACCGATGGCGTTGAACGCGGCCAATCTGGCGGTATTGAATCAGATGGCACGGAATCAACTGAACAGCGTACCTCACCGTACGTTCAAATCATATTTTTTAAAAGCTTTTTTTTGTAGTTGTAAACGTTTAACACCTATGAAGTCAATGAGGCAATTCTTGTTCACTCTTTACAGTTGATCTGAAAATGGATTGGTTTCCTTCTACGTTTCGTTTTGAATTTAATTTGCATCTATGGTGGTTAATTGGTTTAAGGTTAAAGTTTAAGAATAGTCACACCATATCGATTTTTTGCATGAATTAATATTTGCCTTAGATCTGATTAGTTGTGCGGTTCATGGATCAGTGGGGAAGGAAACAATTTCTTCTGATAACTTGTCTCTGATTACAATGCAAACATTTTATCATTACGTTCATAAGTTTTCAGTGTCAAGTATTCAATATATCAAACATAGTTACTGACTGATGTTGTTTCAGATTTTGTCTTTGTTTCATTTTATCATTTTTCTTATTCTAGTTCTTGCAGAATTTCTCAGTATGATGCCAGAACAATTCACTAGTCACCTAAGTTTTCTCAATCAGATCAAGAGAGGTGGGTTTTTATGATAGCGAGACGTTAAGGATTAATTTCATTGTTGCTGTTTTTTTCAAAGAGGAAGATATTTAAAATCCAGGCTGTTTTTTTATATTATAGTAATTGTTCCCTCCCATTTCATTTTGCTAATTCTCTAATTCTTGTCTACCAGAATGGAAGCAGATATATGAAAAGTAAAATCGGGCTTCTGAAGAAAGGTATTCCTTTGTGGAATTTCTTTCCTTTTTCAAGTTTACCATAACCTTTAATTAAAAGAGCTAGTGTTTTTTTTGAGCAAAGTACTCTTCGACTTTCGGCAGACTTAGCCTTCTTCATAGCCTGGAAAGGTCAATTTAATTGCAACCTGCTCAACTAAGCACCTCCATGACCTAAATAGAGAAACCATACCCCATAAACTCTAATCACATCGTAATCGAAACTACTTCTTCACACATCCAGAGCTTTTCTATGAGGCTTCCAGTGAGTTGTCCACTTTTAGGTCAACCGCACGAAATCCCCTTAGATGGGTAACAAACCTCTTTCGCATTGAAATATGTCTTAAATATTGTATGAGTACACGCGTGATAACGAGGCATATCTCCCTGTGGTTCATTTTCGGATCCTTGAAATTTATCCAGAATATTTCGAAAGTTTTACGCATAAAGTTTCGATTCCTTTGCTAAGTGGTCATTTCTGCTTTAAATTCTTCGTTGTTATGTAGCTGCGTCCCATGTGCGCCTAGTAGAGCATCTGTTTTAAATTTAAAGTAATAGAATGTTTTTCTATTCTTAAAGAGTGCTTAAAATTACGGTTAGTCACCTCTTTTGACTATTTGGTTTGTGGTGTGTTGAAGTTCAAAAACACTCAAAAACCTTGTTAAGAGTCGCTTTGGTTGCGGTTTGCTCATAACAGCGAAACTGGATTAGTCCTCTAAAGTTTCGATGCTTTGTTTTTCCTACGTCTGAGTCAAGTAGTCCTAGATAGCACATCGTAAAGGTGTAGTTTACACTTTCCTGGAAGAATTTCGGTGTTGCCACTTTTCCTTCATTGTGGCGAAGGGAATTCTTCTTTCGAAGTTGACCTTCTCGGTGGCTATCGACTCCATTAGTCACGAGGCTATGTAGCGTGTTCCTCGTTGGCAAAAACAAATTAAACGCACACACGTAGAACGACCATTAGACGACCTTTTTATTAGACGCAACAGGTGGTTCACGAGGTTCGCTTCCTCTGTGCCACACATTTGATTGATACTGCTAAATACAAGGTCTGCTTACTCTGCTTACTCAGCGCTACCACTCCACAGGAGTTCCAGACAACTGTGGCAACCTAGCAATGCATCGTGCATTTCACTCTATTTATAATATTGTATTGGTGACTGAATGCATATTTAAGCTGCTCAGTTGCTTGTAGAGTTTTACCGATGTATCAAACCAGTGTTTTTATTGCTTTCAAACAAATCTAATAGCGACTTCCGAACCCTAGAGAGACAGAGATCTTAGGAAACAAGCTGCAAGGTCGTACCAGTGACTAAACGTATATTGTAGAATACATGTATCCAACTACGTGTACGTTGCTGCCCTTTTTCATTCAAAAACAGTAGCAAAAAGAAATCTCTTGGAAAAAGTCTTGTTTGCTGTCATTGTCATCTACAAAGAAGGAGTTGGCAAGCCATTTTTTTAAACATGGTAGAAGCTATTGGATACTTTAGTACTTTAGTGATGATTCCTGGAATCCTCGGATGATTAAAGTGGTTACGAGTTGAAGTATGTCAGGTCGCTATTCACACAAAGGTTGGAAGAGCTTAGTGGATGGTGAATGCGAGGAAACGAATCGAATGTGGGAAATTCTGGGATCCGCTCAGTAGACGTGAAGATGGGTCGTAAAAAAATTAAAATATCAGAAAAGTCATCTTACTGCAGGCAACGATTGGATATTGTGGTAAAATTCTCTAGTAGCAGTAAAAGACGAGGTAATATTGATGAACTTTTTTCAGTAGAAAGAAAATTCACTTCTTATCTGAAAGCAGGGCGCGTATGGCGTAGTGGTCGGAGGCGCCCTGCAGCGCTCAGAATCGATTCCCGCGCCTATGGCCCGCCAAGCCTTCTATCCCTCCGGGGTCTGCAAATTGGTACCAGACTTATTTGGAGGATAGCAGCACTGGTTCGATACATCAATAGGCAACCGCGAGTCATTGTAAAGGCCAGATATGCATTCAATCACTTCCAACGATGCCTAGTGAAGTCCAATACATGGGGTATCCCTCAGGGATTGATCAACGCCGAGAGCTGTATCCTTTTATTTTTTACTGAAGGAGTCAGCGTGAAAGGACAGGTTTTCTTATGTGATTAGGCAAACTAAACTTTTATGGCCCACATAGTTGTTTGAAGTATATGTATAGCGTAGCAGTTAGAGATGCCCTGCAAAATACATTCCCGCGCCCATTGTCTTTTGTTCGACCACGCGATTCTAGCTAGCCAGGTCTTTAATCTATTCTCTACCGACAAATTTGTATCAAAGTTTTCTTAATGGATGAAAACACTAATGTGATACGATGGTTGACCTCTATAAGTCGTTTTTTAGGAAATTTATGCATTCAGTCAGTTCTATGATGCTTATTGGAATCGAATTCATGGCGTTTTCTAAGAATACAGATCCACGCCGAGCCCTTTAATTCTTAAACTTTTATGATTATTGGACCAGACTCTGGAGATGGTCTTCGTGGCAGCGTATGAGTCAATTCGGAGATGGGAGACTGCCGTAGCGGTTGTGATCGTTCAGTCGTCTGTAGAACACTGCAGCATCCAAACAACTGTGTTCAAACATTTCAGCACAGTTATAAACCTGGAGCATTCAAAATCTGTATAAATATTCAATTTACATGTGAGGAATGGTTACCGGTCGTCTAAATGGACTGCAAATAGCTTCAAAAGTTGTACGCAGCATTCAAAGCATTCAAAATAAATAAGGATTTTTTCAGACATACCTTCAGCACCTCATGGCACTGACGCTAACGGTATGCCACAACCGAAGCGTCGACGTTTACGTCGTCACCCGGTGTGGATGTTCTTCAAGGATCTCGAAGACCGCGTGCGTTCTCGTTTTGAATTTCTTCTTTTTCTATGATATTTTTTCCCGTGAAGTTCGTTTCCTTTCACTTTTGGAATGCGTACATGACACTTTTCGGGGAGGCAGCAAAACTAGGAAACCGCGAGTTATTTTTAGATTTACAGTGTAACCTGTGTTTTTGTTGAGTTTTGGGCTAAAACTGGAAACTGAGTTTTACAATGATCGCTAATGACGCGAAAATATGTCAAACCCTTATATTTGTGAAAGGACATGTTAACTCTTCGAGTTAATTACTGACGGATCACACCTTGCGGTAGAATATGTAGCACCTTTCTTGTGTTGTTCATATGCAGCTTTCCTGTCACACATGGGTAGCATAAAAATTTTATCTCCATAGAAAATTCGGAGCGATTATATAACCCAGTTACAGAGGCGAATTATTGTGCTTGACATATATGTGAAGTCGAACTAACGAGTGTTTACTCACGAGTATTGGTCTAGTGCGCTGGACTACGTTACTCCAAACTTAGGCGGTCGAAGAGTACTCCGTGTAGAAATCCGTAAAAGCGCAATTTGACGCAACTGCACGAGACTTTTTTGAGTGTCATCTTTTTTTCACAACAAAAAAAATTTGGATATCACCTAAACATTTTATGAATTGTTAATTATTTCATGGTTTTCTTTCTTAGTTCATTAGCTTGAAAGGTTTTCTTTCAAAGGAATTTTTCCTAATCGTTCAACTCTCTAATGTAGTTGAAGAAGAAGAGCAGGAAGTGCTGAAGGAAGAATCTTTTAAACTGGCGTGGCAAATATCTGTTCCCAAAGGCTACAAAACGGTAGCGCTTCTTGGGATAGGTTTAGAGGAAGAACAAATCTCCCAAAAGACAAGTTTAGCGAGAATAAGGTCCTGCTTATCCTGCTCTTCATTTTAAACCAAGTAAACACATCTGTGGAACGTTAGAAAGGGCCGACCGGTATGGAGAAATCGATAGCAGTGACTAAATTGCCACCGAACATTCTAAGTCGCCATAAATTGCATATTATGCCCTGGCTGTGGTGACAGTGATTGCATGAGTTCGGGTACAGTTTACCCGATCTGTTGTAAAGCATATGGGGCCGAATACATTGGCGGAAGGGTAGACTACTTTGCTTCTGTTTAAAAGAGCATCTTGTAGATAAACTTAAGTTAAACCAAGCACTCCACTGAGCGGGCATAGGAGACAGGAAGATAACGGAGAGGATTTTAAAGTCGAAGTTACCATCCTCGCACAGGAATCAGAAACTTTGGCGAGTAGAAGTATCAAAACATTCTGGATAAATTCCAAGAATCGAAATAATATTCGCATTCGCATAATATTTTAGACTCATATTTTAACGTGAGTGGGTGCGTAACATATCCATATGAACATTCATGGCTCGTTATCATCTCGAAGGCTTTTTGGAATAATCATAGAGAGCTGTGAGTGTCTGAAAAAGTTGTATTTTTTCCAGCGCGATTAAGACTAGGTGCCACTGTTTTTCTGCGGTGGTTGTAGAAGTGTTTATGGGCTAGGTTGTAGTTAACTTGATCTTTCCAAGCTCTGAAGAGCGAAATCTGCATAAACGTTAGCTGTTGTGAATGAATAATATATAACAACAACCTCGCCTGTGCTGATCAGGAAATTAGCTATTTCTTTATACATGCCGAGATCAACAGAAACTCGGTCTTGTTAGTTTATGGTGTTTATGAAATTTGCTCCAAGGCGTTATTTTTTCAAACGCTTTTTATAACTGATGGGAAATCGTCTCTTTTGGTTTTCATGAAAAAATAGCTGGATGGTGTTTATCCAGGTTCATCACCTTCTAGTTCTTTCTTATAAGTATACCCTACATTATTCCCGTCTAAATTATTTGATTTTAATGTTTTAGATGGTCGGATGTATCAACTGTAGCTTCCGTACCGGTTCAGCATTTAGTACAAACTTAAAAATGCACCTAAAAGCTCATCACAAAGACGACTATGAAAGGGTGAGTTCTTTACTTGAGACTCACCTGCAGTGATCGATTAGTGGTGTTGTTCTTTTCGACTATGATCGATTCGATCAAATCAATCGACGTAGGCGTAATGGTTCGTCTTCAGAAACCGATATCATTTATATGATTCAGTCAGTTATAATGATAAACATACCGTACCAAATTCCATATCAGCACATTTTGGAATTATTTGCTGCCTCAAGTAGATGTGTTTGCTGTCTAAAGTTCAAATTCGAAAGCATATGACAGCTCTACTGTACTTTCGTATAATAATAACAGCCGGCTTTGGTATGTTTCGTTTTGTAGTCGAGTCAGCTGTTCGCAATACAAATCATAAGTATTAATTTTTAGGCTATAGAATAATGTAAACGCAGCCGATCGTTAGTGTTCTAGTCAACGTTGGCTGTGCAGTGCATGATATCACAAGTATCATATCACATTTTATCAATTTTTATGGTCTGCTTCTAGTTGAATGAGTGCAACACTCACTGCTCGCACACTGCGTGAATGATACTTGCATTGATAACGGCATTGTGTTGTATGCGAACGAAAAGTGAAGCGAATGAATGACTGAACAACTATATAATTGTGTCAAATTGTTCGAGAGTTAAAATTAAAAGTGCAGAAACCTTTATTGAGAAATAGGAAGCCACGCAATGATGATTCACGCTTATGACCGGACTCTTTCAACGATACTATTGCCTAGCAAGGATTCAGAAACTGGAATGATGAAGTTGCCGTGCTTTCTGCACCTAGGAGACGGAAGTTAGTGTCGAAATAATATCATAAACCTTTTGATAGAGGTTTACAATATGGAGCACGGGAAGGGCAGCGGTTAGAAATTTGTGCAACACACTCATGGTCGTTGAGTCAGTCACGTTTCGGGCCTACCAAGCTTCGCGTCCTCTTGAGCAGGAATATTGGTACCAGAGTGTCTGTTGAAAACTCCTTGTGGTGAAGACCTGCGAACGATGTCGTATGAATCTAAGGAGTATGAATACGGCAAAATCTAAAATAGAAAAAAGTCCTCAAGAATCAGCAGAATGATTGCGCAAATCCGAAGACTTCTGTCGAGGATGGAAAGAATGGAATCAAAGAAATGCTGAGGTTTGCACAATACGTAAAGAGGTGTTATAAACAAAAAAGTGAAGAAATGTTAGAAATCTGCGTTTTTACCACATAAAATTGTTCGCGGATGTTTTCAGAGAGGGATGGAATAGATGCACTATCGAAATTTTTCTCAATTGGTTTCAGTTTTATCCCGATACAATCTTAAGTTCTCAGAATATAAACGTTGACAATTTTCTTTAGAAAGTTTTGAAAGTTTTTAATAGAACACAGTTTATAGGCAAGTTCTTTGCTGCCATCAAGAGGTTTGAATCGGCGCTGATAAATTAGTTTATCATTTGATATGGGCGCGTGTAGAGCAGCGGGCAGAGACGTCCTACAATACACATGGGATCGATCTCCGCACTCAGAGCCAACCAAGCCGTCCTTCTATCGGGAGTTGGCGAACTGGTACCAGACTTGTCTGGGAGGATAGCAGCACTGGCTCGATACAACAGTAGGCCACCGCGAGTCATTGTAAAGGCCAGATATGCATTCAATCACCTCCAATGATGCTTAATGAAGTAGAATGCTTGGCGTATTTCTCAGGGATTGATTAACGCCGAGAGCTTGATCCTTTGTCTTTGTCATTTGATTATTGCCAGAATTAAATCTTTTTTATTGGAAAGATGTTTCCTGCATTAGATTGATTTTTTGTTGCAGTATTTGTGTACGAAGTTACAGTAGAACAATCTTTGGTGGGGAAAATCCGCAGCTGTTTTCACTTGCGAATATTCCTTTCTGTTTTCGAGAAATTTACGTCAAAAATTGACTTCTGAAATAGAATTATATGAGCTAGGGCGGTCTTGTTCAGTACGGTAGATTATAGATCTCAATATTGTAGGTGTTGAAACTCGAGGGCGATATGCGTGTCGAGGAGAACGTCACCGGGCCGCCGAATAAGATTAAAAGCGAACTGATTGACTTTATTCGTGGTGGTGGAAATGCAAGCACAGCTACGAATGCAGGTTCATTTTACAGTAGTGATTTAGAAAATCCTTCTTAAAAGAATCCTGACTATATGCGTGTACAGTTTTTGAGCTATGCGAGCATTAACAGATATCCTATGGTACAGGTCCTGTGTAACTCGATCTTCTCTGAAGTTTTACCGTAATATTTTTAAAATCAACTTTCCTGCTTTCCTTACTTTGCATTCTTTTTTTGCATATCTTACCGCAGCCAATTCTTCAGCTCATCCATCTGCTCCCCGCGCCTCACCGCTCATACAGCAGTTCATCAGTCAAACGATGGCCGCTCGTCAGTCCAACGATTCTACGACGAAGAAAGAGAGGTGGTACCAATGCTACTTGACTTTTCTAAATCAGGTCTTTTTTGTTTTTTAATGAACAAGGGAATCACGTTGAATTCTTGTGAATGGTAAAAAGCAGCCAGATTGAAGTATACTAACTTATGACCATGGTATTTGGATTAATCTAGAGTCAGCATCACTAGATGGAAGTGGTTTTTCCGCTTCTTATACGAGAAAAAAGTTGAAATCAAAGTGACTTCGAGCTGCGACCATTCAAGTTTTTTTCTTCGTTTTGTGAAAAGGGTTATTCTAATCCATATTCTAAGTCTGTGGTGTCTATAATCCAAGATATTAATTATTCGAAAGAGAAAACGGCATTTAGTTATCGGCAATTTATTGCATTGTTATAGTGTGGAGGACGATCCGTTCAATGGAATGTCAATGTCGGATAAGTTGGCCGCCTTAGTTGGGCTCGTACCACCTCCGAGATCTGCAGAAAGTAAAACCAAGCGAGAGAACGAACCAGAGGAGCCAGAGGAAGGGGTGCCAACAGTTCAGGTCAGCTTCATCCACGTAAATTTACTACTAAATTTACTAAAATTTAAAATGCAAACATTTCATATGATTAGTGGATAATTTTTCCTCTATGCGGAACACAGAAACGTAGTTATCAATCGTGTCTGTCTTCAGTCAGTACAAGTGTCACATGAATGATTTCATTTCTCAATAGTGTTCGTTCAAATGTTTTTAAACCCTGGAAGATGTAGTAGACAGGCGTCTTTTTTTCGTCTTAATTTACTTTTTATTGGTATTAATTTATCAAATTTCATGATTGCACCGAATAAGGCATCGTTAATTTTTTATAGACCGCTTTTGAAGAAATTCGACGAGCAGCCGACCAAATGCTCGCTGCAAATATGGGTTTAGCTCCACCTCCTCAAGAACAGACGATCGTGAACCTGAACGGTGTGTTTTTTGTTTTATTTATTGTTAAACTCCGAATAGAACAGATTTGGAAATCGGAGTTAGGATGAGTCGAATCTCATTAAAAAGTATATTTTCTGCTACTATAAATTTGTTCTGTCCCACAATCGTCAGAAATGGTGATAAGATTGTCGATCGAATAGGGAAGGTTTTCATCACTGGTCGGATTTAGGATCTGTCGTGACCAGCGAGACTCAGTCGACATCTTCCATATCAACTGATGAATCTGATGACAAGAAAGTCGACAGAGACATGGCGCTCGCCAAGTGGGTGTCAGCTTATACTTGCTGAAGAAACGTTTTCGCCAACACATTTTAGCATTCATAACTTTTTTCACTGCGGCTTTCACTGTGTCATGTTCGCAGTGTTTCTGCTAGTGGCAATTTCTTTCATTTATTGTCAGAGCACACTTTCAGATTTTGGTTTTCCGAAGGAGCCAACAATAACCTTCTTCAGAGTGAACAATTCAAGGTATGCTTTAACGTTTTCGTGAAGAGTCGCTGCTGAAAAAATTACTATTGGTTAACGGCCAACCTTCGCTTTTGTGTTGTACTGTCTGCATGCATCGCTTTTTACAAGAAACTCCTTGGTTAGTTGAAATTTACCTGGCAGTTATCTAACGAATGTGTTCGGTAACTGAGAGGGAGACGCTAAAATATCTGCATGTCTGCTCTGTGAACATCGTAAGAGACCACATATACCTATTACCTTTGTTGTTTCTAACAGTAGCAGAATGAAATAGACTAGAGGTACTTCCCACAATTCGTCCTCGTTTCGCCATCGGATCCAACCTTGTGTCGGCAACTGAGATTACTTCTACTACATAATTAACATATTAAGGCAGTCATCGATCCTGCCACCAATGCTGCTGTAGCTGACATGCTTCTTTTCAACTTAAACTTACTAACACAACTGCTGTTTTGTTGTGATGGAAATGAAAATTGGGCTGGAACATCGTCTAACATCTTTCCACAATCGCCAGCAACTGTCGATGTAGCAACATTGACATATGATGGATTATTTGATTCCTTGACATCACTTCAAAAGAAGTTCGGTATCGATGAGCTAACATCCTATGTTATCACAATCCAACTACTGAATGCTTCAGCGAAAAACGATGCCGAACAACTAATAGTGGATACGGTAACCGGTGGATTGGAACGGATTTATAATCTGAAGTTTGAGACGGATCGTACTGAACGTACAAAGAAGTTGATCTCAGAGAAAATGAAATTGAAGCGATTATTCGAAACAAGCGAACAACGTGAACAGCGCCTTCAACGAATGAAAGAGCGATATCGTCTACAACGAAACGCGTTGGATGGCGATAAGTTAGATAGGCGTAAGAAGGAGTTTCGAAATGTGACTTCATCGGGCGATGAACACGAACGGGCAGCACTTGCAAAAGAGGAACGATTGATACGACTACGCGACTATCAACGTCGTCGACTTCTTAACGAAAAGCCCGAGCAGAGGGCACGACGACTCGCAAAGATGCGCGAGAATCAAAAGCTGCGCCGAGCTCAGCAACTCGCCAGTCGGAATGTGACGGCGAATGTCGTGAGGAATCTGGTATGTTTAGCGTCGAAGCCATCATTTGATAAAATTAGTGAAATTCTACGAGTATACAGAACATGAATATCGATTTATACTGCTGTTCAATTTTTCTTAACATGTGTGAATTCTCTAAGATGTGGACCTGTCCCATAAGCATGTCTCCAAGCTAATCGGTAATGTTGGTGGTGGACTTAAAGCTTCAAAGTTGTAACGCTTTCGCATACTTTTTACCTCTCCTCGGTTCGATACGAGTTTTTGTGTACAATGTGGATGCTAGGCAAATAGACTTTTAAGTAGTTGATTTAGTGAAAAAAGTGGTTTATGAACATTATTGAATAAACCATTTTATTGTAGAGTTCACATTCGAAACCGCTGATGTAAAAGTCTGTCACAAGGGAGTTTCGATATAAAAAAGTCCAACTTTTCACAATAATAGACAACATTTTGTTTCTTCCAGGCTATTCCAAAATAAGAACGTTTAGAATACTGTCTGTAAATGATCTATAATGAAAAAAGAATGTATTAAAACCTATAAAATCTAGATCGCGTTCTGTTTTCTTCAGGACTTTGTTCGCTCATTGGCGCCTGATTACGAGATTCCTGAGGCGGGTGATCTTGCTGGTCTTGTTGATGTCGACATCACTAGCACTCAGCATCAAGAATAGGCGATAGATGCAAAGTTCATGTTTATTTCAGCTCAACAGTCGTCGTCACTGAGCGGTTCATTAGTCGTAGAGCAAGCCCAGTTACCATTAAAATACTGTTTTTTGCCATATGAGCGGTATCAGTAGGTGCTTTCATGTATTCAAATGCCCATACGAATGTCTTTCTGATGATGATCCCAGTTTATATACATATATTTATGTAAATTTCTTAAGTAGCTCATTGGTAGTTCTTTCTTTTTTGAGAGAAATGGAGAGCCGATGATAGGCCAGAGCAGTGCACACTTCTGTCAACAATATGTTTGTACTACAACTGCTTTCGATCTATCAAAGTACACTTCTACTCCATTGGTGATTATCATTACCTTACCACCAAATAGCAGAAATGTATTATATCGACGAAAATAATAAGGGAAATAGATCGGTTCCTTAAAATTCCTATTCAAAAGTAGCAATATTTCGCGCCATTGTTGCATTTTACGCGCGCGCGCGCACCTTGTTTGCACGTTCACAATAGCATTATTGCAATAAATGTTCACTTTTATTCGACAAATACCGTACCCGCATCGTCTTTGAAAGACTCGACCCAGTTTCCTTTTGCGCTCGTTAATCTATAAAATGATTTATTTTTATTCACACTTTTTTCTTTAAGAGTTTTGCGTTTTTTAACGACTTATCAAAGCTTGTTAATTAGGGCCTCCAAGATTTCGTCGAATAACGTGCATTTCTTTTCCTTTTTTTCCTGTTACTTACCCTTCATATTGTTCAGTGAATCGATTGTGTCACACTTCTGGCTGAATTTTTCCTTTTATTTTCGTTTTTTTCTTTTTTTTGTAATTTGAACTGTTTCGCCAGTGTTGTGACACAATCGTTTGGCGGCTCGTGTTTTTGTGATTTCTTTCGCTTTTAAAATTTCCCAAGTGTTCTTTCGAATTTCCACAACTCAGGGAGAGTTTGTAGGAGCCATGTTTTTTTCGTGTTTCTCGTTTTTCTATCTTTTTTTTGTTTTCTCAAGAGTTTAACTATGTTGGCAAAGTATATTATATGTTGAGAAATGCCTTACTATTTTCAATATTCATGATTCAATATAAAAAGTGGATGTATATGCTGACCATAATCGAGGTGTGTCAAACATTTACAGATAAAGATTATTTCTATAGATGGTTTTTCTATCTCATTAGGAGACTGAATATCAGTTCCTCGTCCAAATATTCCGGAAACGCCATCGAAAGTGTTCCTTGTGTTCTTTCAACATAACAGAATAAATTTTGAAGTCACCACGATCAGGTGAGGCTAAATGAGATATTGGATTTATTTTCTTACATTGGTATGTTGTTACCCGTATCACATGTACTTCATGAGTTTTGAAATCTAATCAAATAAGGATGCAGGAAGGACAGTGGTTAAAGATACCATCAAATAGTACGCGCAAGGTTTCTGGTTCGACCCTGTTTTTGGCTAAATACTATCTATAGAATACTATCTCTACTATCCTGAGAAATTGGTATCAGACTTGCTTGCTAAAGACCCTGTTCAGTGTACTGGTCAGCGCCTATGGTGGAGGAAGAGTTGGTGATGTCACAGCACAGCTACCCCGAGATTCTAAGAAGAATCAATTTGATCAACATTTAAGGTTATTAATAAAGGTGACCGAAACCCTTTACCAGCAGGTGAACCCGTATGCAAATCAGAAAGCGTTTGTAGATGACGGATTCGAGGAGGCCATTCGAGCGAAATGAATGCTTGAGTGTGCACAATGTCTTAGATCGAGTGGCGTCAATAACTAAATGGTTGTCGAATAGACCGAGTGTGTGCAGGTAAAGGCTTTCGCCATTTCTGCCTCCCCGAGCGAAGGACATCGAGGGTACCATTTTGTTGAAATACTGTCTTTTCATTATTATTTCTGGTAAGAAGTTTAGCTTCTGCATTTAAAGATTTCTTTCCGAGAACGTTCCTGAGCTCCTGGGCTTTTCAGCTCTTCATTTTGAGTGCCAGTGATACAACGTGAACTTCCACACTGATCATTTGTACATCTAGGAACAGTGTGTTGAGGCTGACAAAAAAGCTTAAAAATGCATCACCGTCAAGCATACGGTACCTCTTTGCTGTTTTTCAAAGACGGAAAGTGTAATGAGCCTTTTTTCGCCAGGAGGGTCACGTATGTTGTATTCAACAGCAGCACCAGCGCTAATTCTTCTAGTCCGCCATAACTTTTTAGAACGCGTTTTTAAGTGCAGTCAATCAGAGTAGCAAATGCCCGATTTCTTTTTAAACAGATAAATGTTGTCACATCAATCACTCTTTTTTTGAGGAGTACATTTTTTTCCGTGCACTTGTATTTCTATGAAGCTTTTATTTAAGCAATCCATCGTGCCAGCAGTGGCTAATCAAACGTGTAAAGTTTATAAAAACGTATTATTGTATGCTTCGACAGTTGTGATTACCCACGCACAAGCCTGAAGCCGTAGCAAGGAGAAGCGGCACCAGCCGCAGGTAACTGTCATCCTAAATTCGAGTCTATAAAGGCTTGAGAGAGGAGTCAATATAAGATGAGAACAGCCTGAGGCTGCATAGATCGAAAATAAGATCTTAAATGCTTCGGGATCTAAGGTTCGGTCAGAACAGTAATTGCATTCAGAATTACTCTTCAGTACCCTCGTCTCTAAGGGCGCGTGTGGCTCAGCGGTTAGAGGCGCCCTGCAACACACACGTGGAATCGATCCCCGCGTCCATGGTCGATCTCCTGATCTCGATCTCGATCCCCACCAAGTCTTCCATCTTTCCTGGGTCGGCAAATTGGTGCCAGAAGTGTCTGGGAGGATAGCAGCACTGGCTCGATACAACGGTAGGCCACCGCAAGTCACTGTAATGGCCAAATATGCATTCAATCACCTCCAAAAGATGCTTAATGAAGTCGAATGTATGGTGCATACCCCAGGGAATGATCAACGCCGAGAGTTTTATCATTTTATTTTTACCCTCGTCTTTTACACCATGTCATACCGATGGAGTCTGATATGTTATATCAGCTACTTCTCCTTCCGAAGGATTAGAAATGCCTTTTTAAGAGTAAGGACCTACACAGTGCCTTGTCCTATAGAGCCAAATGCGAGGTCTTCTACCACATTGACATAGCTCTTTGTTCGTAAGTTTTCAGAACTGAAGATACCTATTAAAAACCAACAGAGCTGGATTGCTGTTAAAGACGAGAGATCTGTGTAATCTCGCTGACTATCAACCAATATTCATGCTGTCCATCATTTACAAGACCTTCGTTATAGTCATCTCCAAAAGGCTTTACAGAGCATATTCTAGAAGACGGTAATATAATATTAGAAGCGTGAGATAAGAAACTGTTCAGTAATATGAAACAGATTGGAGGAAGAGGATTGCTACCTTGTTATTCAGTTTCCTCCGGGATCGTTGCGATTCCTGTAGCTGCTTGAAACGCCGCGATTAGTCGACCGACCACTCCAAAACGATATAACACAACGACTCTTTAGTTTGGTCACTAAGTAGGCATATGTGGCTTTTAAGCTCTTAAAACTCTTCTGAGAATGGATTAGCGCTGTACAGCGTAGTTCAACAATGAGAATCACTAAAGTGATCGAGCGTCTATAATGTTGTTTTGTATAAATCACCTGATCGTTTACGAAACGCTACGTAATTCTTGCTGATCGAATTAGTTAACGATCCAGTTAGGTATGAGCGCGTGATATTTACACTCAAAGAGGTTTCCAAACCAAGAATAGTAACTAGTTTTATTTTGCACGAACTAGGATCTTCAGGTTCAATCTTTTCTGTTCCGTTTCTATAGTATGAATTGGCTGCAGAAAAATATGTACCTAGGAAAAAAAACAAGAAGAGAAAACAGCATAGCACTAAACCTAAAAAGAGTTTATACATAGGATAAAAGAACAACATGTTCAGAAGTCAACACCACAAACATCGAATTCAGTTCGTTGTAGGACCTACACCCTAGACCACAGTAAACACAACAGGGACGCCAACAAACAACACATAAATGGTATTTATAAACAACAAAATGATATGTGTAAAGCGCCTCATGGAAAGTGTTTGACTAAACCCAGAAAGAAAAACGTGACGACAACGGTCATAGGCGACCATGGACGACATTGATCGAGTCGCTTGCAATACGTGTGCGATTTTCCTTTCATTAAATGGAAAACCAAAAAAAAGGAATGCTGATTAAGTAACTGTACATAAAAAACTGACGACTATATAAGTCGCGGGTCACATTAGACAACAATATCTACGAATAAAAAACCCTAAATTTTTGTAGATGACGGTAGGAGTTTTATGATACTCACAACCATAACCTGCCGTCTCACAGTCAGGATAAGGCTTAACCATACTGAGTTGTGGAACATTGATTTGAACACGATATCTCTTAATAAAGAGATCATTCGCATTGTATTTGTCGATCTCGATTCATTGCACGACGTAGAGCCGTCAATACAGCTGAATCAGCAGCTTTAGGTCGTCTTCTTGAAGGTCGTATCCGATTACTACTGTCACCATGGTAGCCAGATTTCGTTTTAACAGCATTCACAACGGCTTTTAGGTCGTCAGTTGTTGGAGGGGCAAGTAGTGATGTCTTCGAGAAACGAGGTGCCGACGTTGACAGTGTGTCTTGTTGATACTAAAATGAATCCATCTCGTAAAATGTTGGATGGTGTATTTCACTTTTAAAAAGATCGAAGCTTTGTCCCAAACGTAACAAACAAACCGTTTTAGCTAACGAAGTAGACGCCAATGAGCCTACACCAGATTCACCTTCGCTAGAATTGATATCGTCTTCATCGTTATCATCTTTCCGACTGTTCTCTGCCTCTTCGACGATCTCTTCCAGTTCTTCACTATGTTCTTTAAATGCATTAAATTCGATAACTGTACTTTCCGAGTTTATTTTCTGACAACCACTCACCACGTTCATCCTCATTCGCTGGATTTTCATGCAGATGCTTTTCACTCGCCGCGCTAATCGCCAACCAATCAAAACTGTGCTGTGCAAACCATGGATGCCGGAGAATTTCTTCAATCGAACATCTTGAAAACGGGTCAAACGCCAAGCATTTAGCAATGAGATCTTTTGCTTCTGAAAATGATGAAAATTTGAAGAAACAATTAGGAAATAGATATTTTGGAACTATTTAACGCCACTATTTGAGTCACTCACTTTGCTAGCTTATTTACACATGAACAGCAGCGTTTGTAGCACGGTGGTTAGCGGTGTCGTGCAAGACACGCAGGATCGTTGTTTCGATCCTATGCCCGAACAAACAAATTTCTCCATCTCTCTGGTATCAGCTTATTGGTACCAGATTTGTTTCAGAGAATAGAAACACCGATTTCATAATCAGTGTACTGTCTTTGATTGATAATCTAACACGAGGCTGTTACCAAGCATTTGTTCGGTTAAAGTTCCACGTCTTCTTATTCTTCAGAGCCGATGATCCGCGTCGATAGTCGGCAGTCGTTCGTCCTCGCGATCTGCGTCTTCGTCTTCGTATCAAGTTGAATCCTTTTCAGTGAGCATAGCTCAAATAAAGTCGGCGACTCGGCGATGCTTTATCATAGGACGGTTGTTGGGGATACTGATTACCTGTTGGTTATGATTTGTTCCTCAATGGATAATCGATCCTGCAGCGGTAGGCTGCGCAATTCACCCCGTGATCCAAGTGTGCAACAAATCACCTCTATGATTCTACGAATGGAAACGAATGCGTGGTGCAATACAAACGTACTAATCAACACCAAGTTCTATATTGCTTCTATGGATGAATGAAAAAGATGTTCTGAGTATCAAGTGTAACCTTCATAAAACATCATTCAAACAAGTTCCATAGCTGGCCTAGTCTTTCTGAAAAAAAATTTGTCGACAGAACTAGATATCTGTCGAACATGTAGACTATCTCAGTGAAGGAAAACGATGACAGTTGAATCGATCGAACAGCCGTTATCACCGAAAGCAGAGGAAATCCTGACTGACTAGTTGATAACCTTGATCTTCATTGATTCGGCAACGTGGGTTTTTGGTTGTCGTAAAATTCTGACACAATGTATTACGATGAAGCCCCTCTATTAGCTCTAATGGCTTCCATAAACTATCGCAATAGTAAATAATGTCGTTATCAATAGTAGCTTCCAAGATCGTCTAAAGTTCAGCGTGTTTCACAGCGTTTTTCATACCATCTGAAAATGTTAGGTAGGTAGATTTCAGTTCTTCCAATTACGCCTTCAGTAACGAAACCAGTCAAGGACTCCATTCTATACGCTCCTAGAATGAAAATGTAGAAGGAAGAGTGCGTTTGGTGTTCTTCTATCTCTTTAGAATGTGTCAAAGATTGAACACCATTAAGTCTCGTATAGATGAATGAATCTATGCTTCGCCTATAAAATGAGTTATCTGGTACGATGCAGTAATTTAATGTTGTTAACCATCCAACCATGATACCACTTTGCCAACCCCGACAGGACCCCCGAGAGCCTTGTTAGTGCAGAACGCAAGATTGAACCAAGGACTTTGTGCGCCGCACAACACCTTTAACCATTGTTCCACATGTGTTTCATTACGAGAAGATTTTTCGATATCATTAGATCTCACGAAAAGAGGAAGACAATGAAAATCGCCGAAATTGTGTAGTTTACCTGCGGATACGGGAGTGTAGAAAGGTAGTGGACCAAGGAGGTGAGCAGTACAAATGTCTTTTTCGTTTTTGAACGGTAGTCGTCCGTTTAAGGCGTTGTATAGTAGTACACCCAGAGACCATACGGCTGCTTCACGTCCTAAGTATAATGAGTGCAAAAACCACTCCGGTGGACAGTACAGACGAGTACCTGTAATTGTCACCGTATGCTTAATGAGGACAACAGTGCTTATTGTTCAGGAAAAAGAAAGAAAATAAAACAGGCAATAAGTCGCTTTCAATTTTTGCTTAAGCAAATTCGTTCTTTTTTAAGTAAAGATAAGCAAAATTCTTACTTGGGTGAAAATAGTGACACCTAAAAATCGAGTAGATACTGTAGAAAGCACTTAACTACAAAGTGCACATATGAAGTAATGCTGCTCATTGGTCGATCATAGACTAACTATGAATGGCTTAAAGGTGATGAACGTTTAGAAAAAAACTTTAGTACGTTAAAATGCGTAATATGCTACCAAGGAGTGCTGGCAGGACAATGGTTAGAGAGGCCTAGCAATATACATGGAATCGATCCGAACGCTCAAAGCTCACCAAACCCTCCATCCCTCTGAGGTCGGCAAATTGGTGCCAAACCTATCTGGGAGGTTAGCAATGTTGATCCGATCCATTGGTAGGCCATCTTGAGTTATTGTTCAGACCAAATATACATTCGACCACTTTTAACCATGCTTGATGAACTCGAATTCATGGCGATCCCTCATGGATTGATCAGCGCTTTATCCTTATTTAACTTGACAACAAGCCAGAAATATGATGATAGGAAGAAAAAAAAGCACATCAGGTTGTCTAAATGTTTTCTTATCACATACAATTTTTTTGGTTAGTAACCCAGTATTATTGATAGCTGTATTTAGCCATATCGAATAATCGGCAATCATCGATTTCCGCACTTTGCTCCTCTATAGACACTCATGTTTAAGTAAGTGAGTTTAACAAAGCGTCAAATGTGCCATGCTAGGAATATGAAAAATTTGCACACATCACTAAAATCTAAAACCGATAAAGCCGTTCGAAAATCATTATTATTATTATCGTTAGTATTTATTATTACTGTTATAAACACCTTTATTGCTATTGTTATGTAAACAATAGGGGAGCGTGCAGTGCAGTGGTTGGAGGTGCACTGCAGTACACACATGGTTCAGTCCTGCTGGCCGATCAAGGAAAGACTTTTGCACCTGCAGCTTCAACAAATTGGTGCCGTACTGCTCATGGGGAAGAAAAACAATGATTTGATACGACGGCATACCTCTTCAAGTCATTCTATGTGGGTAAATATGAATTCGTTCACTTCTATGAGGCTGGATGGATTTGTGACATTCCGCTGAGGATTTGAATAAAACCGTTCCTAATCCTTTCTATAACCATTTCTTTCCCGGAATTTTCCCACTGTATAATAAAGCCTGGGTGGATCAGTCGCGCAGTTGCGTGATGCCCCTTCTCAAGTGGAAGACATAAGGTTACACGCATATACAGATTGATTTCAATGCATAAAACTCTTTTATACAAGAAATAGCAATTCTTATTTATAGGCCAAAGCAAACATCCAATCTCATAATGCGGAGGCAGGGCTTCACAACCCTGAAATTTCTCGAAACCTCGTAATACTTGAATCTGGATATTGGACATATATCGATACAACTCAGTCTGCGAGATTTCTCACGCATGCTCCGCAAATATAAAACAATTTTCGGAACGATTATAAAAAATCACCTTGAAAATCAGTGTAATGTGACTTCTTAAGTATAGTAGCGGCTCCGAAGTCTATCAGTTTAGTTTCACCGGTGACAAGATCGATAACGATGTTCTCGTCCTTGAAAGCAACAAAGTACAATTGAGGTGTGACCAGTATGCGTTGGTGAATAATTTTTCTCAGCACTTTTGATTCTGTGCACGGGTTTTCAGTATCCTAAGGTTAAACGCAGTTATAAGGTTTTTTCTGTTGATTTCTATAGGAACCAAAATTCACAGTTTCACCATTTTTCTCCCAAAAGTTAAATGTTTCTATTTGTTTCGTCATATGGCTCTCATCTATGAATTAACCTATCAGTAAGTTGCCAAGTCAGTTTAATCTGCATTCAAGCAGCTGATTATGGTTTCATAGTTAGGTTTTCATAGTGCTTAAAATTATCCTGCATGCAATATGAACATAGTACTAAGACGATTTTGGCCACATATGGACTAGTTTTCTCCCTCAAATCGTCTTTGTCCATAGTCTCAACTGTGAGAGGTGTCAGAATGTCAGTCTATGTCAGAAGATTCGGAATATTCGACAAACATCACAGGTTAATTCATATGCTGTGAAATAAAATGCAAGACCGGTTATTTCCTAGAACGTTTTTTAGCTTGCTAGATTCACTTTGAAGTAGTGAAAGATGATGTCATTGAAATACAGATAGGTTTGCAACGTTATTAAATGAGGTATGACGTCAAAACAAGTTACTGTATGCATCTCATCATAAAAATTATGATTCTCACCTTTAAGTCACGATGTAGTACGCGTTTTTGATGACAATCATGTAGCGTCTGGACGATTTGCTTGAATAAAAATCGAGTCATCTGAAAAAAAGAGTTTAAAGACTGTGCAAGAAGGACACGCAAGAAAAAGGCAAAAACAATGTGATCCCACTTTCCTTACATTTGTGAGCTCATTGATGAAAGGAAAAAAAGTTAAACAATCGTTTCTAAATCAAAGAAAAGTTATTTCATTGTCAAAATTCGTTAAGAATTCGGTGTGGTCTAACGATAGACAAAGAAGGCAGCTCCTTTATAGAAAACAGCGGAAAAGTCTGCTTTCTCGCTTCCCAGTGGCGTTCGAGAGTGCGCCGTATAACACACTCCGCTGGGTTCAAGAGAATTTCGTCCATCAGAATTCCCCATTCCAATCTCCAATTTCCTCAATAATTTTGAGTCGTTAAGAAAGGAGAAGAGGTTTGAGGTTGTGTGACGGTATCACTACTAGTAACTGGTTCTATTCACAATTCGATAATGACAACATTAACACATTTCGATGGCATAGCAGTATAGAACCGTACGGTGGAATAGTTTAATGAAATGATCTTATTTAGAACTCTGACATACCTCTTCGTCAAGATGTTGTTGTCCTTTAATGAAATCGAACATATCTACGGACGGATACGGTCGCTCCATGACGATTAGGTATCCCTCAGGGATACTGTACCAATCGATTAATCGAATCACACCTAAAGATCCGGTCTTTCTGTTAGTGTAGATGAGTGTTCTAGTTACCCGTCCATGAAGTGCATCAGCACCAGAAAGCTTATTGTTTGTGATTTCTTCCTCAATAGAGTTATAACTTTAGCTGTTTTCACTGATATCATGCATTTCACATAAGTTGTGTCTTGTACTACTCAGATCCCATTCCATACACTGCACACCCATCCCTCCACCCCAGTTCTGACTTATTTTTACTGCTAACAGAATCTTCTTTCTATTTTTTCAAAATAAATTTCGAACTTTACGAAGTATTCATTTTGACGAAGGCCAATTTCCTCACGAGTTTAAGACTTTAATTCTTCCAAAGTCAAGAAGAGTAATGATCGAATTCCAACTAGTAGCGAACCATGATGTTAAAAAAGGAATACATTAGAATACAATACAGGAATATTCCTTTTAAATGAATAAAGAACGAATAAGCATTTGAGTAGTGGCAGTTGTTCGGAAAATCCAGAAATTATTTGTGTCATAACAGGGGTTTTCAGGAAAAACAAAGCAAAAAGGAAGTGACTATATAAGGAATTCTCATCTGGAAGAAAAACGAGAAAAATTGTGAAAAGCGCCAAGGATCGCTGATATGAATGGATAAGATAACGGAAGAAGAATACGCTAAAACAAGAAACGAAATTTAACTAACCTCTAATCTTTGAACACCTTGCTAGCATACAAATCTCCATCGGCAAGTGTTCGTCGTTGATCTGAAACTCGTACAGCTTGTTCACCTGTGTAATTATTATTTAATTCATAAAGGAAATTTTTCTAAAACGAACCCTACCTTTCCCCATTCCCGTACGGTACGTCGATCGATAAATTTTACCGCAACGGGTAATTCGTCCGATATGCGAACAGCACGATAGACTATACCAAAGCCGCCGCGTCCGAGTTCTCCTTTGAGCTTGTAGTGCTTTTTAAATTTATTAAAGCCACGGCCTAAACAGGCAGTTATTCACATTGCCGTTCCAGTGTAAATGAAACGGAGCGCTATTAGCCGAATATTATCTCAGAACTGATCGAAAGCAAACGTTTGTTTGAAACAGTGCATGGGAAAAATGCTGAATAATCCACAACTCATTGAGGGTACCGTAAAATAAAGTAGTTTATACCATAAAGAGCTGTATACAGAAATCAAAACTCACTTGATTCACCGTTTAGTAGAAGTTTCAGGTTGAACAATTGAAATGAGGCTAACTTCTTCACTTTTTTTGCGAACACTGGCAATGTCATGTTATGTGGCCAGTGCTACTCTGTAATAGAAACATGAACGAATGATGATTATGGTAAAGAATAATGGGCGTGTATTTATGGTAATGGAAAACGACATCGAAAACGTCAACACAACGACGACGACGGCCACGACGACAGCTACGACGATAACAAGGATGGGAACGACAAGGGCGAAAAGTTCACACGACTCTTCCGCCCTCTTCATCCAGCTCAGAGGTGTGACAGGAATGCGCCATGCCACACCACGCCTCTCATAGAAATGTATTTGAATGATAACGAAAAAAATGATGTGGCACGTGGAAAACCTGTCAGGACAATCGACACTTTCTACAAAAGTGTCGCAGACGCAATAGTGGTTTTGATGTAAGGATATTCACCACCATGTATTAAACGAATGAAGACAGCTGATGCTTTTCATCAAAGAGGGTGTGGGAAATCATTGTAACGCAGGAAAACGATAATCGTGCAAGAAGATCAGGGGTACATTAAAATATGAAATGAATGATGAATTCTTTAAATGATAGTGCATCTGTTCTCCTGTCCTATAAATCATTATACTTCAAAGCTAGAGGAATTGGTGAAGAAAGGTGAAAATGAGTAGATCTCTTCAAACGTAGAAGACCTATGTTTCTCTTTTAGATAAAACAGAATAAACTATAACCTGAGTGATAATCATCAACGCTCATGACATCAAACCCGGAACCCAAATCAGGACAGGAATTATTGCCGACGTTCAGCCGCAATGCTTGAAACGAGTTCTATTTCATAATAAGTCGATGAATGATGAGGATAATTGGAAGGAAATATTGAAACGATATCGCAAATGAGTGAAAGAGGCAGAAAAAGATCGAAAAGGAATTTTCACCGCAGAACAAAACCTTATGCCTCGTCTGATGTCGGTTTAGGTAAACAACATTGTTTGAAGGCAATCGATCGGTTTCGAAAATTGTAAAATCAAAGGTGATGGTACGTCACCCCACAAATAGGAAAACCATAGACAGAAGGAAGAAAAACAGGGAACAAAACTGACCATTGAAAACCAGAGATAAAACATTGAATGCGTCGTCTTCTTGTTTCTTTTTGCTCTTTTGCTCTGAAGGAATGTGGCTTTGAAGAAGGCGACACTGCCGAAACGTCAGCTACTGTTGTATTGTATTGTGTGCTTTTCTGTGGAAGTAAATGTATGCTGCTTAACGACCTCACGGCTGCTGAACAAGAAAACCATCCATTCGTATTCCAATGCCGAGGCTAATAGAAAGTCTATCCTGGGAACTGTTACAAAACATTGAAAGAATAAAAATCTTTGCAACAACTCCTTACAAGCTCATGAGTATGAAAAAATATTTGAAAACAATTTCTGGTAAGAAGATAAAGAATGAGTTCCTTTTCGAAAAGTTCTTCTGATGAGGAACTATCGTGCTGATATTTTAGTAAAATTATCATAAGACTGCAAAAGTTCACGATTTATGACAAATAATTGTTCGTAGTCAAAATAACTTCATAAAAAGCGGAGTTGTTCTGGAACAATTAATAGCCTATGACTTACCAATTAGTTCAAGAAGAAAGTTGAGCTGTTAGAAATGGACTGTTTGTACGAATAGTAGACTTTTTCTTGAAGAAAGAAAACTTAATAGCTTCACTGATTCGACTGACACACCCCAAAATAAGTCCCATCTGAGTTCACCTCATCTGTCTGCCGAAAATAATGGACGAAAATTTGTTGTTGTTTTAGCTTACTCTTAGCTTAATTCTCGCGCGGAAAGGATAGTGAACCAAATTCGAGCTTCGATGACTCTAGTTCACTCCATGTTGAGTTTCAGGATAGCAAAAGCGAACTCATTCTAAGTTTGAGTGGCTTTGGCTCATTCTTAGCCGGGTTCCCACATGGAAATAATAGTGAACTTAGTCTCAGCTTTGATGACTCTAGTCTACTTCAAGATGGGTTCAACGATTGAAATAGCAAATTTTTCTCTCACAATAGGAAACAACAGAAGGTAATGGATATATACATATATACATATATATACGTATATAAAAGGATAGAGCTCTCGACGTTGATCAATCCCTGAGGGGTGTGCCATGCATTCGAACTTCAATAAGCATCGTTTGGAGGTGATTGAATGCATTTCTGGCCTTTACAATGACTCGCGGTGGCCTACCGTTGTATCGAGCCAGTGCTACTATCCTCCCAGACATGTCTGGTAGCAATTTTCCGACGCCAAAGGGATATGTATACATAATCTGGATACATATATATATATATATATATATATAATCTAACTAGTGTAAAGAGAAGTCCAATCACTATAAAAATGTTGTATTACAGCGGTTTTTTCTTCTGCTGAAAGGGTAAGGGGCGTGTTGATATGAAGAANATATATATATATATATATATATATATAATCTAACTAGTGTAAAGAGAAGTCCAATCACTATAAAAATGTTGTATTACAGCGGTTTTTTCTTCTGCTGAAAGGGTAAGGGGCGTGTTGATATGAAGAATTGCATGCTCCCTATTGGTTTCTGGTCGCTGTTCATTCATTACGAGAGGAATTTCAAACTCGTTGAATTCAAACGTTTTTCGTCGAAGTTATCAACGTAAAAGTCCACCATGTATCGATTACGTTAAATACAATAACAAGAAGAATGAAATTTGAGTAAAACTGGGAACAACAGTTAGGCTTCGATTCCGCGATTTCCTTTAGCAAAAGCCCTCCAGATCACCTTCGTTGATGGATGATTGTTGATAGCATCGATGGAGTAAAAACATGGTTGAAAGAAAGGAAAAGAAACAATAAATAGAAACGGGTGCAACAAAGATAAAAGACCGAAAAAATAAGGAAAAAAGAATTTTTAAGATGAACCACAGATCAAAGACTGCAAAGTATTCATGGGGTAGCCATACATGGTAATGCACCAGTCCATAGTTCACTGAAAGTTGCCGCATTCTCGGTGAAACAAGTTTTCGCCAATTTATTGGTTTTATTGAGATCTATCGTCTTAGGAAAAATTAATAATAAGTTCCATTCTTTAATCATAAAATTATTAACTATCAATGCTTAGCACCAATGATTTTTTTTGCTTCGTCAGCTGCATCCAATTTGAAAAGGATTATGACGGAGATCATAAAAAACAAGTAAAGTGCTTTTAAAAACTTTAATTTACAAATATTTTATATTCTCCGAGGGCTATTCAGTTAGTCACGCCATTTAATCGTCTCCTTCGTTTCCTCTCTCTCCTCATCACTCTTTGTTGCTGGTGATAGAGAGGCCGTTCAATACCCATCAGGCCTGACTGAATCCACAGAGAGAAAACCAAGCCTCTTATCCCTTTAAGATCAGGGAATTTGTGGCAGATTTGTTTAGAAAGAGCCGCCTTCTGAGCCGAAAAAGGCGGTCAGCTCCTGTGGTGAGAACCTTGCATTTCCCGAGAATGGCTATTTCAGCACACCATTTAAATTTATTTGTGTTTCAACTGAATGAATTCGTTAAAATCAAGACAATAACAAATTAAAACTTTATTTGAGGAGTTTCCAAAGTGTATAACTCTTAGCGCAAACGACGATTGGCCAAGAAAATTACGACAAGTTTCTGAATACCTGTTTGTTCAACACTTGAGCGACTCGTTTACAGAAGATGATTCTTCTTCAATCGCTCGGACGCCATCACAATTAGCATTCTTCTTATTAAAAAACGATGGATTACTGGTTTCGTAAAAATTCTTTGATGGAATGTTGAGAAACTTGTGTAATTGCGTGCTGAAGTCGGCAATACCGTAAGCCATCGCGACGACGGTTCTGGATTGAAGAGGAGGGTTTACCATCTCGTTGATTAGGTTTCTTACAAGACCACAATTATCAATGAGAATTATCAATTATCGCCCAAGTTTCAGGATGAGAATATGATTCGAATTAGAATAAACTGGTTCCATGATGAGAATATCACAGCCGATTGTTGATTGTAGGACTACTAGATTTTTAAAGGTCTTCAGTGTCTGTTCTGAGCAAATCAAGAAAATAAATAAACAAATCAGAAAGCTCTTTGTGGAACCTAAAAAATTCCCTGTCGTTTGACAAGCTGACAAATTCATGACAGTGTGACTCATATATGACTCGCAAGTGTCGCCTCTACCCAATTCTTGTGGGATTTATATATTTCAACAACTTATATTGTCTTTACTTAAAGCTATTCAATTCATATCGCGTATTTATTAATAATTAGACATAAGGAACCAAGACTGAAAGCAAGGCAGAGTGAAAACTGGGAAAAAGTGTGACATCGTCTATAAGAAAAGAGGTGACTGTTTGAAGCAGAGAAACTCGTACACAGAGCAGTTGTCATATGAAGGTGCGGCGTGGTGACATAAAAAAAGAAAGATGTGTTAGGCGTTCCATATGAGCCATTCGCTCCTTTTTGATTTTTAGACTACATTTTGATAAAATACCGTGCGAGTCGAGTTAGAAAAATGTTAGTGTAATTGTAAAGTGACTTTTTAGCTTTTCATTTATAACTTAGCCGCCGTTTAAACGAAAAGACTCTTGAATCATAAAAAGTATGTCTGTGTTGCAAATGGGAAACCCTAATCTTAAATCATATTTGATTTTATTTTGCTTAAGCTACGTAGAATATGCTAGCGGCATGATGTTATGGTAGTGAACGAGCCTTTTGAATTGTCAACAACTGATATTGTCTTTACTTGAAGCTATTCGATTCATACTTTCATCACTCGTTAACCCTCTGGTTTATAAGAATATCAAGAATAAAAGTTTGGAGTTCATCGATCACTTAGACAGCCGCTATGCATTCGATTGTATTCATAGATCTACAGAGGTGATTTAGTGAATTTACCAAGTCAGCGTTTTCATCGTTGTAGAGAAATCTGATGCTAATTTGTCGCACCCAGAAGGATAGGTTTTGCTAGTCCTGGCCATTGGATCGACCCAGCGACAAGGTGTATATTGCTGGACACTTCTAGTCACCGCGCTACTAGTCCCCTAATCTATATCGCGGATCTTACAATGTTTAATAAAACTCGTTCTAAAGTCTATACCCACATATTTCATTGTGTTTCAGTTTTATAATCTTAACGTGTCATTTGTTCGACTGCTGTCGCTAAAAATTACCCGCTCTGTAACTAATCACGCTCCATGTGTTTTTTCCAGACTTTTCCCGAATACCTCGTAGTAATTTTTACAGACGATAAAGCTCTAACTGCTTTATTGGGTTTCCGATTTTCGTGTAATGAATTTATAGATGAACGGAAAGAAATGCTGTGGATTACCAGAGATTTGGCCAACATCTCAACCATCTATTTTTATGCTTCATGGAAAACAACTGAGCAATGGAAAATGAAGTAATTAAGCAAATGCGTAAAAAGTAACTATGTATAAGACAAAAGCTGGAACTTATTTGCTTAGTTGCTCAAGATTATGACAGCAAGTTCTGCTTGCATGCGAATTCCCTGAACACCAAAACAAAGGCCTTTCTTAAGGCGCATAGGCGAAAGCGCTTATTTTTCAGACTTTTCTTTAAAAATGGTAAAAAACAGGAAACATAAAAGCTTTTTTCTCCAAAAAGCCTGAATCTGTAGATTTTCAAAAATGTTGGTAATGTGCCAAGTTACTTCTGGATAAGTAAACTTGAAGAGAAGCCTCATAATGCAGAAATTACAAAAGTGGGAGGAGTTGCTGCAATTTGCCATAAACAACTAGTTTTCTCGATTTTCACAAATAAAGTATCTCTTCTAACAGTTTAAAATACTGTCATACTTGATCTATAAATTTAATATTACGAAAAAGTCACAAAACTCTAAGTAAAACGAAAAATTTGACAGGAATCATACTCCGCGCTTAATTTGTAAACTAACTAAGAATGGCGTAATTGTTCTTATAACATCAAAAAAGCTTTTCAAAAAAGCTACAGAAAACTCAAGAGTTGTACTTTTGTCATTGTGAAACCTAACCCGTCGGTAGAACTGCGTCATCTCATATTTCTGAGTTTAATGTCGTTAAACATTCGTAGAACACATGCCCAGCTTATGACCTATGTACTCGAACAGAAGTTCCCATTAAAAAAAAAGACAGAAGTTCGCATTAAAAGAAGCTTAATCGTTCTATCGTCCTACCTTCGTCATCGATCACTACACGCTCGTTTGTCACTCTCTGTGGCGAAAAATGCTATCATCCATCATTGAAACAGCTTGATACTTTTTTTAGCGCAGTCATGTATCTTATGCTGATCTTTGGTTTACAACTTTAAACAGTAACAGTTTTTACCACAATGAAGTTCATAGCCACAAGAATCCATGCTCTCATTGATGCTGAAGAAGAACTACATGATTTAATCTCAAAAACTCCTATACCGTGAGTGTGTATAAAGTGAGTTCTCTATAGATTCACATTCTTTAGAACGGACAACTGATGACGATTTGACTATGAACGATGGTGTTAAACCATTCCCTCTCGAAAAAAAAACTCGTCTTTATGATTTCTTCCTCAGCTCATACTAAGCTCACTAATGAACATAGAAGCTGTACACAGCAGTCACCCAGGACATAAATCCATGTCGTTTCGAGATCTTGTCAAATAAGTTATCGAGTTCGGTACTTTTCCAAAAATTTCTTCCGGCACATAAAAATACGGTGAAAAAAGGACTGTTACAAGAAAAATTCAGTTTTATGAGCCCAGTTTATCACCTGATAAATAGCAAGGAAAAAACCTTTCCTCGCTGTCGCGGAAGCGAATTGATGAATTCGTCTCGAGGTAATAATTTTGGAAGTTTCGATAAAGAGAAGGCATGCGGTATGCGGTTTACGACTGACTTCATCGACTGCAAAGAAAAACATCGTATGATTTCGAAGGTCAGAATTTCTTCAACAACACATCTTTTGCAAGTTGACGTTGTCATCAAAATCACTTATTGGGCGACTTCTCGCATAACGTTAACACATTGATGATACAGATACAAATGAGGCTTGTTACAGCACCAAAAATTGTCGGGAAATAGCTAGAGGCTAGAAGGATAAAGCGTTCGACGTTGATGATTCCCTTAGCCAAGCATAATGTGTTCGACTTCATTCATGGTGATCAAGAGCATATTTATTGTTCAGCCCTATTTAAGGGCCTAACCATCAACAGACCCGTGATTTTATTTATCGGGATGGAGAACGTGGTATACTCGGCGCTCGAGATCGAACCACAAAAAGCGTTTGTTCCGGCCCACCTCTAAATATTGCACAAAACATATCCTATTTATGTTTCACAAGAACAAGTTAGTAGGGTAGAAATGATAACCAAGAATGGACGAATTTCCATTAAATGTTCCATTTTATGTTTATGCTTGTAAGTTTGCACGCCGAAGACATAAAGAGTTTGAAACTTTGGCCCAATGCCAGATGTAAAGATGTCGCATTGTAATGTGAAAAATCGCACGCATATAGACAGCGCTATGATATGCTAGGAGTAAATGACATTTGATTATAAGGCGTTCTTTCACTAGTGTCGTCCTTGAAAATGCAGTGTACGTGAGCCATTGCAGTTTTTCTCTGCGCAGTTCTTATTGTTCAGTGGAGCGCCGCACAAAATGGTGTTTGCATCACTGTTAACATCAGGGTGGTTTGTTAAGGTGTGTTGTGTTTGTAAGGATAGGTGTAACCACTTTCGCTTTCTTCCTTTTCCTCTCCTCATTTGTCTTGCTCTTTCTGTGTCAACTTTCCTTTCGTATATGGTTGTAGCTATACGACCAGCCGATGATGAATCGACATAAAGCGACCGATAGATGCGACCATAGGAGAACCGCTCTACAACACCGTTCCAAGCCAACAGCGTCCAGTTTTTTTTAACTATACAGTTAATCCTCCACTTTTTCTCTGCTATTTCGTCGTTTACTATCCTCCTTACCTCATTTGTTGCATAGAATAAGTTTTCAATACCATGAAACGAAGGCTGGTATAAATACAGCGAACAGAAAACGGACCTTAAAAAACTAAATCCTTTCACAAGCAGAGTGAAGAAATACTGTGACATGAAAAGCCTAGTTCTTATTATGGAGAAACTAAAATGAGAGGAATGTGAGAGAAACCGATCAGAGAAAATCAATGAAGTAACAAAGATTAAAAAGGATTGAAACAAAAAGTCGTATTGCGGAAGAGAAACAGGATGGATGAAATAAAATCAAGTACTAGCAGTTTACAGCATAATAATTAAATGCTTCGCGAAAAAATTCATTCAGTAACAAGCCACAATGGGCGGATAGCACGGTGGTAATGGTCCCGATCATCGAGCGCGGACGTGGTTCGACCTCGCCTAAAGCTCTCCAAACGTCTCATCTGTCCGGGGATGGGAATTTGGTAACAGACATGCTTTGGAAAAAACAACTCTCTGCAATCCAACTGAGAACACCCCATTACGGATATCTCAGGACACTGGGGAGAATCGACTCCATCAGCATTCAACGACATTCGAGATGAAATGAATATCCTCAAGCAGCAGTCGAACACACACGTAGAAGTTGGAAGACTTTCGTGAACGATGGATGTGAGGAAATGAATAGAATATGAGAAGTGCTGGAATCCGCACAGTGGACGTGAAGACGGATCATATAAAACAGAAAAAAAACGGGTTAAATTTTGTTACAGAAGGAAGTATAGAGCTGGAAAAGTCCTGCAAAAGTTCCAGATTACAGTAACAATAACGAATTAGATTAAGACATGAGGATCCTTAAGTGTTTCGACAACGATATCTTACCCATATAATAACAAAAATAAAATATTGTTTGAAATGAAACAAAAGCGTGGCGGATCCACCTTTCTAAAACAACATGTCTACTTAATAGCTGCAGAAACTTTTAGCATAAGTAGTCAGTAGGAAGCTCTTCCTAATAGTGTAAATTGAGAAACTGTATTTTTATCCTTTTTAAAATTAGATTCAATTTTCAACCCACAAAAATCCAAATGTACCTATGTCTTCAAATCGCATCAAATTTTGAAAAATATTGGAAAAATATGTTTAGGGAGCATATGGCGCAGTGGTTAGAGGCGCACTGCAGCACACACGTGGAATCGATCGCGCCCATGGGCTACCAAGCCTTCCATCCCTCCGTGATCGGCAAATTGATACCAGACTTGTTTGGGAGGATAGCAACACTGGCTCGATAAATCGGTAGGCCACCGCGAGTCATTGTCAAGGCCAGATATGTATTCAATGAACTCCAAGGATATTTAGTAAAGCCGAATGAATGGCGCATCCTTCATGGATTGATCTACGCCAAGATCTTTATCTTCCTCTTGGAAAAAATGGTTATAGGAACTGGTGACAGGCAGTGCAAAAAGCGCGAGAATCTTGTGCCACGGCCATTTTATATTTATTACAAATATGTAAAGAAAAGAAATTATGGCAGTGGACAGTATGTACAAAATAAACGCGACAGTCATAGAACAGCAGTGCTGCTATCAAGGTGGAAATCAAGATGGAAAAGGTAAAAAAAGTCAGGTGGATTCGGGCAAACGATCTATCTGAGCGACGACGACGATGACGACAACGGTTAGAGTCCGACTACATTCTCAGAATGTCGGGTGCATAATAGGCAGACCACGAGCTAGTAGTTAGCAACTTGGTTTTCTTTCCTGTCATGCGTCATAACTACTTAATGACCTTAGTTCGGTTCAAGAGCACGAGGAGCGTCACATATTGAGCATGACGGTTTGAACTTCTTGCTGTAAGTGACCGTTCGACAATTAGGCGAATATCCCTCAGCTGCGGTGAGAAGGCATTGTGAAAGAAGGAAAGGATAATACAGTAATAAAGGACAAAAAAATGATTTATGAAGTTGTCAGAAGACATTTTCGACGCGAAAGCGTTGGTAAGATAGCCCGATATTTCAGTACAACGGATGCCCTTAGCTTAACGTTAGACACTAAACATTCACGGGCAGCAACAGGAGGTGGCTACGATGGCGACAATATCAACGTTTCCGTATTTCCGAATACACATTACCTTCGTCGTGACAGCATTGACCCCATTCACAAGTAGTAATCAGAGTGGAATTATCTACGACAAGTCATCTACGTGAATCTTTCATGGTGTAGCGACTTTCAAAACTAGTGTTCTAATTGTAAAAAAATAAATTAGTTGTGAATTTATTACTCCCCAAGGAACTCAAATGATACCATACCGTCTCGTTGCTCGTCAGGGCTCCTCGATAAGCCTCATTTCTCTTGTGGTCTTTTTTTGCGAGGAGCTAGCCACTGAAAGGTCATAGGATTCTCTCCTAAATTTTACTTTTAGCAGAGCTTTGAAATGAAAGTATCGAATTTCTAGGTGAAAGAGTGCAAGCTAAGACTATAAAACTTTGAGAATCCTACAGTGCATTGCACGCTTGATATGGACCAATAAGAAATTGAATAAAACACTGGTCCACTTATAGAAAGACACTTCTTCTCTAAAAGTCAAGCAATGAGACGAAAAATGGCCTTCAATTTGGGCAGAGGTGAAAACAATGATGTGAAAGACTATGAAAGACTGTAAGTGGAAGTGAGATGAAGTATGGAACGACATGTGCGTTCGTCGTCGGGGAGAAATGATGACGGTCGTAGCGATGTGGTGGGGAAAGCGAACCAGCTCCACCCTCCCACTTCTCGCTGCTGTCCATCAGTTGCGACAACACGACGTCGTTCATCAAATCGCCGACTGCATCATCAATAAGCTCTCTGGTTGTACCTGATATCGTGCTAGATTCTAACCGAGTGGCTGAAGCAGAATCGCTTTTCGAACCGAATCGTGATCTACGTTTCGAACGAACGATACTTAGTACCTTACGTTGAGTTTTCTTTCGAACGATCTCCTCCGATTTATGAGGAAGTATTAAAATTAAACATCACCGGCCATGTGATCCAAAACGGTCGTTTGTGGTTTACGATCACGAAAATCCATTATGTTGCACGAAACACACTGCTTGAGATATCTTGTGATGCTAACTCTGAACAGTGGGAGCAAAATCAGTGGGTTTTTTGAGCTCCAGAATGTTCAGCTCGAAAGATAGTCATAGTTCAATCGACATTCGCAATGATACAGTTCAACATTGAGCTAGATGACTACCTAGGAGATCATTTCCTCTACCGTATAAATCGCTGAATGACACCAGAGAACACCATATGTACGAAACAAGGCAGTAAACTGTCAGTAAAGGCAAAAAATATCTTGTTTATGGAAAACCTATTGAACTCGGAACTGGAAGAATTCAGGACCGTTTTTTTGTTGTCGAAACGGATCCGTAAAACATTTATATAAAAATAACGACAATTAGTGTTAAGAATCAGCACAATTTGGAGACTTTACAGTTTTTGACAAGTAGAAAACAACGAGCGCGTCTTAATGTAGCGTCACCTGGACGGAAATGACCAGCTAAGTTGACTTAACGTCAAAAATCTCGTAGTTGTTGGAATTCATGTCCAAGTATTTTATCTCATTTACCGCTTTGTTGGGTGCGTGTTGAGCAGTGGTCATAGTTATCCGCAATAGACCTGGTTTTGGCTTGATTCTGATATCCCGATCAAAACAAGCCGCCGGGTTTAGCAAAATGGTTCCAGAGATGTCTAGCAGGATAGAAACACTTACTTGATACACTTATACTCCGCCGGAAATCATTGTATAGTCCAGCTATGGACTAAATCACCTCTTCGAGATTACGAATGGAGCATAATGCATGGTGTTTCTCCAAGGTACTGGTGAAAATCGAACCATTTATCGTCTATCCGTCTTATCAGTTAGTGTCTACAGTTTATAAAGAATTTTATTGTAAGTATTTTATTGTTTAAAACACTAGCAGCAAAATCAATAATAATAGAGAAAACTACATCGTGAGGATTTTTCAGTGTGCAGTATTTCTTTTTCAAACTAAATCGTTTACGTTAGATGTTTACAAGGAAAGGACTGACAGCCTGTGCATTTATCATGAAGTTCAATTGCTTATGCTGAAGAACAAGAAGAATCATTTACGAGAATCTTGATCAAAGTTCATCCAGCTTTTTTCACAATACAAACAATCGGTCAATCACGGGATATTCTCAGGATGAAGAAGAATCAAGCTGAAACCGAAACTAAAATATTCGTTATCCTTGTATTAATTCCCGTCATAATCGCGATTACCATTGAATTCTGAACTCCTCATTTTTGAAGCGGAAGAGTGTTTCTTGTGAATAAACGCAGCATTTCTTAGGAAGTGGAGGACTTGGAGGAATCTTCAATTAATATCATATTAGCTACGAATGCTTCAAAAACGGTGAATAAACTAAAAAAATAAATAAGAAATAAACAAAAAAGGAATAAAAAAGTGAAAATAACTGCAGGACAAAAAAATCTGTTCTGATCTCTTTTCGGTAGTTTTCTCTAATATGGTGGTGATTATTGAGGAGAACCTTACAGAGTTGTCTCAGGATTTCTAAAAAAAAACAATATATAAAATGTGTGTAAAACGAGGATGCGACAGATTCTCAAGCATAAATCAACTCAATGACAGGGTTGAACATCTTCTACAGATTCCTGACTTGGAGATAGCGAAAGGAATGGAACTATGAAATATTAGAAGCAACTGAAAGGTGAAGAAATCTAAAATAGGTTGAGTCTTTGAGAAAGTGAAGAATCTTACCAACTTTTTTCCTTAACGTGAAAGGGGTCAAATAATCGAAGAGGACTTCTGGGTACGATGTATACAACCACATAGGTACTGAGATATGAGCACAACCCAGAGCCTCAAGTGAGCTTCCAACCAGCGATTATTCTTACGGGGTTCTGTGTCTTAAAATGGTCTCTATTTACTGAAATACAGCAAAAAGCGACAATACCAAAAAATAGCCAACGACAAGGTTGCGGGGGCCATCAGCACACAAGTTGTTTGACAGGCTGACTATCACTAACAAGTCTGTGCAGCCGGTCTGCCCTAATCTGAAGTCGCAACGCAAACGTGGTTGGCTCAAGGTAAACAGTGTGCGCTTCCTCAATCTTAACTAATAAAAACGAAACTGAAGTAATTCAAATTCAAATCAGAATAAAAGATCCGTATTAATTAGACGGTGATAGCAAAATACGAATGCTCGTCTCTCCGCAAGAGTTTTTGTATAAAGATAAATTCCTCAGATTCCTTTTGTGTTTACGGCTTTCTGTATAAGAACTTGTGGCCTTGAGGGGATAGAAAAGTAAAAGAATTTAGTCTGCTTCTTTCAATAAGATGAGAAGATGATACAGACGAAAACATGAAGAGTAAAGAAATAATGGCGGAATAAAACAAGAAATAATTTTCTAAACTTTTGTGGAGCACACACGAAGTGTTATTTTATTCTTTATGACGGTTAAGCTGACGTCTAGTCGAATTTGGCCTTCTTCAGAGTCTAGAAATGTCCAGTTGAAAGAAGATGGAAATGAGAAGCTATTTTGTTTCCAATGCGATTGAAATCTTGGTTCAGTACTTTCCGTTTGGTTATGGGGGTGTTTCGCTGGGTAGATTGCAGTCAACTTGACCTTTCAGGGCTCCGAAGAGGGCGATATCCTCCGAGACGTCAGCTTTAGCCTAATGAACAGTAAAGTATCGTGTCACGTATGCTTAAGAATAATATAGAGACTTATTTAACAAGTGCCGAGGCTAATAGAAAGTTGCTTTTGAAGATTACAAAAGATAATGTAACTGAACTGCCAGCGAAAGGAAGCACCTACTTACTTGCTTACTTTGATGGCCCTTCCTCACTGGTTGTACGTGCCCAAGCATAGCCACCATTTATCGGAGATTTGCTGGTTAAGCCATTGTGGTTCGCTGGAATCCCGAGGTCAGCCTGGCCAAAGTCTGCCCCTGGTTGTCCCCACTAAGGGCAGCGGCCACCCTTATGGATCAGAGGAGGATTTGCCACCACACAACTAGTTTGACACCAGGACGGTGGTGGATTCTGGCATCGATTTACTCTTAGCTGGACTTCCTGATGAAAACTCCGGACTCCTCAGCTTGGGAGGCCCTGCCAGGGGATAAATTCCCCGCTTTACATCGCAGTCCGACACCTCATAGCCACGATGAGGCGGCAAACCGTTAGGAGGCTTACATCTGATAAAAACTTTATAAATCCATCATATTACAAAAGAACAATAAATTACCGCGTGATCACGGTGCATTTTCGAGATCGAGTCTACGTTTATCCCCATCCAATTAGCACTGAGTCGGATCGATCTTATTCGTTCTCACGAATATTTCCTGTTGAGATTTCTGTTGACATCACAAAATAAGTAATGTTTACTCCGAAAGCCACAAATCATTTTTTTCGTTGTTAATCTTTTTCCCTTTAGATTTGCAGCTTTGTATTTTTATTTGCTCAACCAGCGACTCATCAAAAAGTGTAGTGTAAATTTCGTGAGTAACTAAAAATATCACCAAAATCAGCAACGAAGTATTGAAAAATTATCGATAGAATGTAAGGTAAGTTGAGGTAAGGAGCAAAAGTTTCTTAACATGATTTTAGTGAACAATCCGCATTGGTCTCAATGCGCAACTAGTCGAAAGTAATTTAGCCACTCAAAAATTAATTCGATATATTTCAGCTTATTTTCTTCTCCATTTTCTTTAGTACGAAATTAAAAACGATTAGAATATAAGGATGTTTTTAGCAATAAACGCGGAAGTCCATTCCATGAGAATAATGCTTGCATTTTTTTACAGCAAAAACAGCTACGCGGTTTTCGCAGTTTAATTGGTTTTTTTCCCTTATGGATTCGTTTACCTCACAGTGGAATGGTTGAACTGATAGGATGGTGTTAGACTGATATTCTCAAAAGCACCCCACCTTGTGGCTGATCATGACCATCACTGAGCTTCCTCAAGACTTTGGAATTCTCGGAAAATATGGGTCTAAAACTTTTCAAATGAAAATAACACCTACCAAAAAGGCACCATAGCAGCCTTATTTCTCTAAGTCCATTTACTGCACTGATCCCAAAGTGTTCGAGTTGATGAAAAATCATCGAAAGTTCTCTGGAAATTATCGATTTTCTGATCGTGTTAAAAAAAGCATTACATGGTCAGCAATAATCGAATACTGTAGCCTATAGGTCCTTTCCATAGAGAGATGTCGAGTCTGCTACAGGCAAGGTCACGCAGCTCTCGTCCAGACGGTGAATCTGGAGATAGATGCTAATCAAAAGTGAGCATATGCCTGGTTTAGGCAGTCCAAATATATTCGAGCGGGAGATGGGTGCTTTGAGATCAAGTTATTTTTTTGGCCAGACACTTGAATTCATAGTCGGTACAAACAAGAATGCTTCTTTGCTATTCTGAAAAAATTTGGGGAGTATCCAGAGTCTTACTCCTGGAGCCAATAAGGTACCTATAGTTATTGTTTTGTCAAAACTACTAGTAATTAAAAAATTAATTTACAAGACGGGTATCTCTCTATGTCTCTCAAGAAAGTGAAGTCCAATGAAGGCCAAATAGTGACGACTGGAAACTTCACCATTCCCTATTTTAACCCATTCAAAAATTCAAAAGAAAGCGACCATGTCATCAATTCAAAAGCGTTTTTACGGCAAAAACTTTGATTGAATTTCCTCTGGTTCTCAATTTTTAAAATTTTCGTTGCTAGATTCTACTCCACTGAGATCACGAGTGTTCAAGTAATTGAACACATACGATATTGACGTGAAACTGAGCTTAAAACTTTTTCAGAATTACTTCTAGAACATCTGCATTTTTCTCTTTAGAAGCTGTCTACTTTTCCTTATGAAAGCACCTTTGAGCGAATCGGACACCTTGGTGGTCAACCTACGATCTCACCAATTGTCGATGGTGGCTTGTCAAGAGGTGAAGCTGCCATCCTTAGTAAATTTCATTTCAAATATTATATATGACAAGGAAACAAAACGAGGCAAAATTTGTAAAGCAGTAGTTCACGTGTGAAGACCTGGACAAAATTTTTTTCACCAAGTAAGTATTTTTCCTGCTAAAGGCAAGGAATGAAGAATTGCCGGGTTTTGTGAGGTAGAAATTTCTACACTCATCATGTATTCTTTCTTGATAAGCTTACACGAGGTTGATAAATATATTTATTTTCGGCTAACGTTTCGACGTCTTCGTCTTCCTCAGAGCCGGTGATCCGAGTCGATGGTCCCTGCTTGTTGTTCGCCTCGACGTTGCGTCTTCGCCTTCGTGTCGAGCCAGATCTTCTTCAGTGAGCCATCTTCTCGAATGAGGCATCCTCACTCAGTGATGCCCTTTTATACACGATGCTGATGGTGGATATATAATGACAATGTCCGGTGGTAACAACTTGTATTTCTTCCGGACATACATCATTGCGCACATCGTGCAGAGGTCGGTGTATTATCATCTAGCACAAAGCGTAGTACTNATCATGTATTCTTTCTTGATAAGCTTACACGAGGTTGATAAATATATTTATTTTCGGCTAACGTTTCGACGTCTTCGTCTTCCTCAGAGCCGGTGATCCGAGTACTACGCTTTGTGCTAGATGATAATACACCGACCTCTGCACGATGTGCGCAATGATGTATGTCCGGAAGAAATACAAGTTGTTACCACCGGACATTGTCATTATATATCCACCATCAGCATCGTGTATAAAAGGGCATCACTGAGTGAGGATGCCTCATTCGAGAAGATGGCTCACTGAAGAAGATCTGGCTCGACACGAAGGCGAAGACGCAACGTCGAGGCGAACAACAAGCAGGGACCATCGACTCGGATCACCGGCTCTGAGGAAGACGAAGACGTCGAAACGTTAGCCGAAAATAAATATATTTATCAACCTCGTGTAAGCTTATCAAGAAAGAATACATATTGATTAATCACACCGAGGTTTAGGGAAGGTCGGTTTCGAAATATTTCTACACTCATCGTCAAAATTATCTCAAAAATCTATGACATGTAGTAATAAAATGCCACCACTGAAGACTATACATAGAATCAAAATACAGTGGTTGAGAAACGAAATGTATCACACAGATAAAAAAATAAAAACGGGTTGGTCGAAGAGAGACAGTTTAAATATAACCACAATGATGCTGAGATATTTTCAAAACTCCGGACCGCACATGTTTGCGGTGGGGATCGAACACGCAAGCTATTACCCTTTTCGGAGGCTAACGCGTTCACCACCACACCATGTGGGTCCTTTGTTTAGCCTTCCTCTTAGAGCCAGAATACACAGTAAATAAAAAGGGATTACATTGCGATTTATATTACAGCTTCGGCTTAACTGGGTTTAATGTTCATTCGCGCCTCCTGGACCAATGTCATCGAGGGGTGGTTGCTTGTAGAGTATATAAAATGCAAATGAGAAAAAAGCGAGCCGATGGACCCGAATGGTGTAATGGGAACGAGCTAGCCTACGGTAAGGGTATTAGCGCGTTCGATTTTCACCGCAGACAGCTGTGATCGGGAGTTTTGCAAGTTTTCCAGCATCATTGTGATTCGATTTCACATCGTACCCTCCCACGAAGAAAGAGTAGGCACTAAATAAAAAGGGTGTCATAGAGATGAACTATTTGCTTCTATTTGTATAACTGCTATGATTTTGTTCTGGCCAACACGCAGTTTTGCAAAAAGTTGCTTTTCTTTAAGGTGGTCAAGAATCACTGATAATAGACGAGCCACCTATCGTTAACAGGCTTAGCATCGAAAAAATATGGAGAATATCCCACTTAAGAACAAATTAAAGCTTATAAATCTCAAAAACTTGTTTTACTACAATTTTACAACTTAGTCGCTCTTCATGGGCACGAAAACTGCCATGGTTTGATATGCGATGTTTAAAAAAGTTAGCGGTCACTGGTTCGATTTCACTCAGAGTCAATCAGACCTGCGATGTTTCCGCTGTTGGTAAAATGGTAAATGGTAAAAAATGGTAAGAATTCTCTGATCGTGTGTGGATCGGTGAGTACGTTACGGAATATCTGGAAACTATCTAGTAAAGCCACACCAGGAATTCAAGAACAAGGAGCTCGGCCAACATCATTTCTGAGAAAGACGAAAATTTCAGATAGCGATTGAATTGCTACAGAAATCAGAATATCTTCGTACATGACATTTACGAAACCACAAATCAAATAGATCCGAGGAATATGTGAAGTTCAACACATACCTTGTTTGCTTTTGTATGACACGACCCGCCTTGACGTCTACTATGAGAACCTCAGCAATTTTCGCATTCGATTCGTTTCCTCGCATCGACTTTCCACGAAGATCTCTAACCTTCTCACTTATGGGTTCAGCCATCGCTTCAGGACTGCCATCTTTTTTATGAGCGTTGTAGGGCTCCACGCAGTGGAATGCTGAGTAGAACGTTGAACGTTGGTCAAGTCGATTCTCCATTGAAACCTGGGGCAGTCTGGCTAGAGCGTTCCTACTATACAGTGAAGTGTTCTCAGAGATGTCTCGTACCGACTTCTTGATCGAGGAGAGATGAGGGGCCTAGTGAGCTTGGTGGAGTTCGTACCTGCACCGTGCTCGTGATCACCCGTACCTGCACCCGCTCGATGATTCCTCCACCACTGCATTTCCTACTCCTTGAGTTATAGAAATAAAGAGGAATAAAGATTAATCGATCGCTTATGGTTTGAATTCAATCCACCAAAGGAAGACTACGCGATTACAAATACTACAAAGGAGAAATTCAATAGTGATTAAAAATTAGGCCATGAAACAAACAGGTAAATGTGTGACCACCGTAGTTCCAGTTGGTTTGGTCTTTTTATTGACTACCGTAGCACCTGTGATAAATCTGTTTTCAACGATTTCCTCCCATATCATCCTAATCGACACAAAAAAAACATCAAGGAGCAAAATTAACCGTTGATTTCTTGATAGGTTGATAACAAATGTGATATCGGAGTGCAATTGCCAGTGTAAAACAATAAGATTGTCTGTTAGTGATAAGGGGGGAGAGTTCGTAGTTATCCCTCGCCAGCTGAAAGTTGAGATAACAGAGGAACATCTTAGTGATGCTACTCTCTATCGCCCATCCTCTGAAAAGGAATACAAAAGTCAATACCGAAAGCTAAACAATCAATGGGTCAGCGTGGCAGAGGCTGCGGGTTTAAAATAATCGGTTATTTCGCACATTAAAATCAATAGAACAACATGTCCCGTCCTATACCTACTTATTAAAACACATAAGTAAGTATCACCTGGTGATCATGCGTCAACCAATCCGTCATCATTGAAGGTTAGACCGATCATCAGCTGTGTAGACGGGCCAACGGATAGAATAACCTGGTTTTTAAGCCTGATACTTTCCCAGTTGCTTAACCACATTCCAAATCACCTCACAAACACCCAAATGTTCCTAGAACGTCTACGTAACGCGTCTCCTAATAACGCGTACGTGATGGAGTCTTTCGACGTTACCGCAGTGTACGTCAACTTGTCGAGTGACTCCGCAATGCAAGCCATCTTCGAACTTCTAGTTGAACATGAAGGAGGAATAAATATGCATGGCTTGTCCATCCAGCAGTTAATGGCTCTCTTAAAGGAGTGCCTAAACTGCTCGATTTTCAGATGGTCTGGGAAATATTTCGCGCAAATAAGGGGGTTGGCAATGGGACAGCGATTGGCACCAAGCCTGGCCATTGTGTTTATGTCTAAGAAAGAAGCCCCTGTTCTCGATCTCCGGCCACTACTCTACTGCAGATATGTAGATGATTGTTTTGTCGTCTTCTCTACGCAGGAGGAGATGGACAAATGCTTCGAATTATTAAACGAGCAGTCCGAGTACATAAAGTTCACCCGGGAGAAACCTAGAGAAAACTGGCTTCCGTTTTTGGGCGTTCAAATAAACCTATCAAGTAGCGGTTACCTGACAAAGTGGTATCGAAAGCCAAGTAACAAGAACATCCTTGTTCATTTCCTTTCTTCCCACTCTTCACACACAAAGAGGGCAATTGTGAGAAACATGTTTCGAACAGCCACCTCTGTGTGCACTACCAGGAAACTAAAGGGAGAATCGCGCGACTTGGCTCGGCAAATAGCCATCTCCAATGGCTACGAAATAGTAACCCCACGAGATAAGTTTACAAGGAGAACGACGCGCCCACGCGAAACACTTGGCCAAAAGAAAGTCCCGTTCATGTTGCCTTTTATAAGCGATGAAGTAAGCGTAGCTATAAAACGATGCTTAAGAAGGGCAGGTCTAGAGGAATCGGTAGCGATAGTTGAAATACCACCGACTACTCTACGTCGCCAATTAGTTCGCAACCGCCTGTATGACCGTCTGTGTGAAACAACAAATTGCGTAATTTGCCCTTACGGCAGGGACGGTGATTGCATGAGTTCAGGTACGATATACCTGATTTCTTGTAATAATTGTGGAGATGAATATATTGGCGAAACGGGCAGACCTTTGTGTATCCGTATAAAAGAACACCTAGATGGCAAACGAAAACTAAGACGAAGCACCCCACTAGGCACGCATAGGATACAAAAGCATAGCGGAGACGATTTTGAAGTAAAAGTCAATATCCTTGCACAGGAGTCCAAAACACCAGCGCGAAAACTCCTAGAGGCTTTTTGGATCAATGCCAAAAACCCTACAATGAATAGCAGGGACGAATGCCCGGAGGTCATACGCGACCTGATCCCGTATGTTCGCATCGATTTTTGATGTGGGATGGTGNAGCGATGAAGTAAGCGTAGCTATAAAACGATGCTTAAGAAGGGCAGGTCTAGAGGAATCGGTAGCGATAGTTGAAATACCACCGACTACTCTACGTCGCCAATTAGTTCGCAACCGCCTGTATGACCGTCTGTGTGAAACAACAAATTGCGTAATTTGCCCTTACGGCAGGGACGGTGATTGCATGAGTTCAGGTACGATATACCTGATTTCTTGTAATAATTGTGGAGATGAATATATTGGCGAAACGGGCAGACCTTTGTGTATCCGTATAAAAGAACACCTAGATGGCAAACGAAAACTAAGACGAAGCACCCCACTAGGCACGCATAGGATACAAAAGCATAGCGGAGACGATTTTGAAGTAAAAGTCAATATCCTTGCACAGGAGTCCAAAACACCAGCGCGAAAACTCCTAGAGGCTTTTTGGATCAATGCCAAAAACCCTACAATGAATAGCAGGGACGAATGCCCGGAGGCCATACGCGACCTGATCCCGTATGTTCGCATCGATTTTTGATGTGGGATGGTGCAGTCGTCAACCACATGCGACTATAATCAGCTGTTCTAAACTTCCTCATTGGAAGTCACGAAAAAGCGGTGCGTTTTTTCGAGAAGTTGTTGATCATGTAATTACCAAAGAGTTTTTCGTCTTTTGTAAATGTTATTGAAGCGTTTGGCCTAGTAGATTGTATATCAGCATACCCTTCCAGGCTCTGAAGAAGGCGATACTGCTGAAACGTCAGCTAGCGTTGTATTGTATTGTGTTTTTTATGGAAGTAAATGTATGCTGTTTAAAAACCTCGCGATTGCTGAACGAGTAAACGACACATTCATATTCCAATGCCGAGGTTAATATAAAGTCGATCCTGGGGGCAATTGCCAGTGTAAAATAAAACCTGCAGGATTTCATTGTCGAGAGCTGAATGTAATGTGTGGCCCAAAAGTAGAGAAAAAGAAAAAGAAAAAAATTGTAGAGGATTTTTCAGAAAACTGTGCGCGAAGAAAATGATGAGTAGGAACAGTACTATTTTCCAGACGAAGTGCAATTTACAGTGTATGCTGTTGAGCAGTGAAGAGAACATCATCAAAGACAGAGTAAGAGAACAAAGAAAAAAGAATCCAACTTTGAGAAAAGTGGATTCCATAACGGTAAAAAGGATAAAAACAATCGGCGTTGATCAATCCCTGAGGGATGCTCTATACATTCGACTTCATTGAGCATCGTTTGGAGGCGATCGAATGCATATCTGGCGTTTACAATGACTCGTGGTGGCCTACCGATGTATCTGGCTAGTGTTGTTATCCTCCCAGACATGTCTGGTACTAATTTGCCGATCCCGGAGAGATGGAAGACTTGGTGAGCATGGAAGGCTTGGTGAACCATGGGCGCGGGGATCGATCCCATGCGTATTGCAGAGCGCCTACGACTACTGCGCGACACACGCTTTTCTATAACGATGCCATTTACTATTAAGAAGATTTCTAAAAGAAAGGAAAATAAAAAGATAACCATAGAACGTTTATGAAATCGAGATTTCGATGTGTTTCATTAACAAGTGAGAACTGGACGGCTTTACAACGATATTTTTGCATTATAATTAATACCTAGCATTTTTGATGAACTTTACTAAATGCATTTCTTTATTATTTGGTATTCTAGTGCTAGACAACCTCAGAAGTGTGGTTCAAAGCAAATGCGTCGCACTTTTGCAAACAGCCCATCTGGTTCGCTTCCGCTTTATGTGTACTGAGGTAAAAATAGAGCGTTAATGAAGAAAGATGCATGAAGGAAACAGAAACATACTGATGTCTTAAGGTACTCTATTAGATAATCGATCATTCGGTGCTTCAGAGATATCCAATATGCTTCGATCACTTGAGGAACGCAAAGTTAAAAGAATTTTTCTTGTTTTTTCCTTTTCTTTAAAAGAAAAAACATTTAAAAAAAGCGTATCTACGGCTATGTCACGGAGCTCTAAAAACCGAGGCTTCCTAGATTATCCGAAAGCTTACCAGAATGCCTTAGAGTAAGTCGGCTGTTCCTTTCTCAAATTACGAGAATAAAACTGAAAAAAAAACTTATCGAAATTATCTATACAGCAACAACAGGCTATGTTTAATCATTTTTTGAAGAAATAAAGGATAAAGGATAAAACTGTCGGAGTTGATCAATACTTGAGGGATGCATTAAACTTCATTGGGAATCGTTTAGAGGTGATTGGATGCATATTTGGCCTTTACAGTGACCGGCGGTGGCCTGCCGATGTATCGAGCCAGTGCTGTTGTCCTCCCAGACAAGTATACTGCCAATTTACCGACTCCGGAGGGATGGAAGGCTTGGGAGGCCGTGGACGCGGGGATCGATTCCACGTGTGTTGCAGGGCACCTCCAACCACTGCCCCTCACGCTTTTTAAAATTTCTGAACAAGTAGAGAAGGGAAACTCGATATTGAAAAAAGAAAGTAGGAATGTTGACTTTTTATTTTCTGCATTCTATAATTCTTATGGCGGGATATTAAGCGAAATACAATCGCAATATTGCTGAGATATAACTACTACAATGCTGAGATATATGCAAAACTCCAGACGGCAGGTGCCTGCGGTGGTGAACGAAAGCGCTATTGTCCTTTCAGGGAAGTAGTGCGTTCACCACCACACCATGCGGGTCCTTTGTTTCGCCTGTCTCGCCTAAAGTAGAAATAGGTAGATCAATGAAGCGAATAAATAGATAAACGATTAAAGATGTGGGAAATTAATAGATAGAACGATCAGATAAATGACTGCACGACTGTTATAAAAAAGGTCGGAAATAAAGACTAATCTAGGCAGTGATGAAACACTTCGTAATTTTATCGGATTGTTATGTTGAAAAAATGGAAAAAGAAATGGAAAAAGAACAAAAGGATAAACAACTAATCGAATGATTTCGTTAGTGAAATGGTGGTTTATTGATCTATTGATCAAACGAATGATTAGTAGCGCAGGCTAGATATTTTATTAAAAGCAAAAATAATTCAGTGTTGCAGCGATAGAGGTTACAAAGTTGGTAAAACAACAATTGGCAACCAATATACCAGCTGGAAACCTCGCTAGACCCGCTAATTTGTTAGTTTTTACAATCGTGTGTAATTTTTAAGTAAGCTCCACAAAACGGCCCAACTTATTTTTATTTTTAATATAAGGAACTGAAGGTTAATAGATTCAAAAAGGAACTATTACGAACACTTCTTTATCCATTGGGTTTATAAAAGCCGACATAAGCTATTGTGCGAATCCCAACACCCTTTCAATTCAATGTTTAACAACTCTGTTTCACATAGGACTTGAGATTTAGTTATGGGTTCAGCTGCCGCCTGAGTTTCCTGGTCTTTTTCATGAAAGTCGCTGAGTCGACTATCTTTGGAATTGCAAGGTAGCCGTACTAAAGCGTTCCCAGGTCTTGATCACGGTCAGCCGCTGATCACTGCGGACTAAAGGGATGCTTTTTGATACCGATTTGCTAGTCATGGAAAGACGGTAGATTTGGGCGGCCCAGATGAGGTTGAACTAGTGGTATCATGTGTGTATCGCAGGACCTCTCTCATAGAGCGTTTTCTGGATTCTTGGAGCGATTCTTACTATTATAAAATTGCTTCGTCGAAGAAATTTCTTCGAATGATCCTACGGAAATATCAGAAGTAGTCGGACAAAACATTGCAGATCGTTCACGACGGTGGGTTTTTGGTTGAAAAGATTTTCAACATCATAGCGAACTTCATTAGGATTGTTAAGTAAAGTCTTAACACTTAAGGTGTATTGAGTGCAATTCAACCAATGTTGAGATAACGACGGTTTTCAACTTTAAGTTCACATAGCTAAACTCTTACTTACTTGATATTTGAACGGCCTGTCCTCGGTAGTTGTGCGAGCTCCAGCATAATCACCATTTTTCGAAGATTTGCTGGTTAAGGGATTGTGGTTCCCGGGAATCCTGAGGACAACCTGGCCAAAGCCTATCCCAGGTCGTCACCGCGACAAGCAGTCGCAGCCCTTGTGGATCAGAGGGAGATTTACCGCTATGGGACTTTGATATTAGGGCAGTAGTGGGTTCCAGTATTGGTTTACTCTTAGCTAGGCTCCCTGTTGAAAACGCCAGACTCCTTCTCAGCTTGGGAGACCCTGCTGGGCGGACGAATCCCCCGCTGTACATCGCAGTCCGACACCCAGGAACACCTCACAGCTACGATGAGGCGGTAAACCGTTGGGAGGATGCCTGAACTCATAGTAATAAATTTTATAGCTTATCAATCTCGTTGACGAGCGATTACTGATGGCAGTTATCGATAGAACTAGGTGAGAGACAGGGGAAACGAAGGACCCCCATGGTGTGGTGAGCGCGTTACTCCCCAGAAAGGACAATAGCGCGTTCGTTCCACACCGCAGACACCTGCGGTCCGGAGTTTTGCAAATATCTCAACATTATAGAAGTTATATTTCGCAACATACCCTGCTATAAGCTAAGATTGAGTTTACAACTTACATTTAAAACCATCACAATCTTCAACGCTTCAGTTTACCCCTTTTTACCTAGGTGAGCCTCTGATCATTTTCTAACCAAGAAACCCCTTTTTTAAGTTTTCTTTAAATCAAGGTTTATGGTTCCCAAACACTTGAACAAGTCGGATTTCGCCATCCAAGACATAACAGTGTTCGAAGCTTAATTTTTTAAAAAAATCCTAGATTTAAAAATGCCTATTCTCAAAAGAAAATGCTGATTGAGGAATCGCTTCTTCCTCGACAAACCAGCTTCTTTTGTCAACAGACAGTGAAATAAAAGAAAAATTCTATAAAATACCATTGTGAACGAACATCTATTGAATATTAATCTTTACTGATTTTATATTGAATAAGAACTTTTATTACTGAATAAAGGTGGATAAAGCTGTTGACGTTGGTCAATCCTTTTGGGATGATCCATGAGTTCAACTTCATTAAGTGTCGTTGGAGGTGACTGAATGCATATCTGGCATTTACAACGACACATCAGTGGCCTACCGATCCATCGAGCCAGTGTTGCTGTCCTCCCAGACAGGTCTGGTACCAATTTGCGACACCGGAGAGATGGAAGGCTTAGTGAGCCATGGGCGCGGGAATCGATTTCCTGTGTGTGTAGCAGTGTGTGTGGGCGCCTCCAACCACTGCGCAACACGCGCCCATTTATTGAATATTGAATTTTATTGGACCAAAAATCGTAGATTTAAAAATGTGCGTCCCAGACGCGTTTTCAGTAGTAAATTTTCCATATTGTTTAATAGTAGTTTAGCGCCATCGGCAACATTTCTCACACAAACACACTAATTCATTTGAAGTTAATAAAACTAAGGAGATTCCTAAGAATCAATGCCATCACAGATTACTGTAATTGAAGTTTTTCTGGATAGTTGGCATATTCTAATTTTAAACACTGTCTGTTGTGCGATTTTCCGCATAGTTATGAAAGAATTATTGTTCGCAGCGCAGTTGTAATTCGATAATCCTTCATGGTCTGTGAATTATTCATTGTTGACTCTTTCCTCTTAACAATGACAGTCTCGTCAATCTCTCTAAAACCCGAAAAAAGAAACGAAAAAATGAAAATTCAGTCGCAAAGAAAGTACTCAAAATGAGGTTTAGGGAAACAACTGTTTTTCATCGCGGAAAAAGGACACATATCGCTTGATTGTGATTCACGACGTTACACACAAAGATGTTTCCTTCCTTTCATTTCCTAAGAACGGGCATTCGTCAGTCACGGACAACTTTTGAAAACCGTATTAAGCTGAAACTCTAACCCTCATATACACTATTTTGTGCTTCAACTGAACAAAAATGGACAGTAATCAATCATAAGAGCGCGTGTGGAGCAGTGGTCGGAGGCGACCTGCAAAACACACGTAGAGTTGATCCCCGAGTCTATGGCCCACCAAGCCTTCCATCCCTCCGAGGTCGACAAATTGGTACCAGACTTGTTCGGGAGGATAGCACTGGCTCGATTACATCAGTAGACCACCGGGAATCATTGTAAAGCCCAGATATGCATTCAATCACCTCCAGCGATGTTTAATGAGGTCGAATGCAGGGCGCATCTCTCAAGGATTGATCAATGCCGAGAACTTTAAAAAACTTACAAAATTGTGGCAAAGTAGAACTACAAGGGCAGATCGTACTAGTTAGACATTTTGTTTTCTGTTTTCGTGTCATATTATTGTTCTATACAATGTTTAATGGAGCGGATAGCACGGTGGTAGTGTCGTCATCAAGAGCATGGTGCTAGTTCGATTCTGCCCCAGGCCGGCCAAGCTTCTCTTCCTTCTGAGAACGGAAAATTGGTACCGGACATGTCTGGGAAAAGATCACTCTGTGCAATCAAATTGGAAACACTACAGCCAGGCTATCTCAAGACTCCAGGGAGAATTGCTCGATCAGCATTCTTGGACATTCAAGATGAAATGAAAATCCTCAAGCAGCAAGTGAAGCCACAAGTAAAGTTGGAAGATCCTCATGGACAATGGATGCGAGGAAACGAATTAAATGTGGAAAGTGCTAGGATGCGCACAGTAGATGTGAAGACGGATGAAATGGAATAAAATAAAAAAAATAAAAATTCATTTTACTTTATTTTTTATAGAATAAAATAAAAAATACAATGTTTATATCACAAATTATTATTCACGAGAAAAAAGTTGTTTTCGAACAAAAATCCACACAATTTTCGAATGACAACATGTGTTTTTGAAACGTGAGACGACCGTTTGTTCATCATTTGAAGAAACAGAGAATGTGGTCAATGAACGACAAATATCACGCCCTCTTCAAGAAAAACAAAAGAAATGTATCCGGTAATTTGACACTTTTCCAAACACTTGCAAATAACTTTGCGAGATCCTAACGAGTTGAACAACAAAGTGGAATGCCGTTACTAGGGAGTTCGGAGGAAGATATTTACCCACGAAGTAATGACTACTTTGTACTAAAACCTCTTTGTAATTAACAGCTAGTAACTGGCACTTGCATAGGTGGCTAGGAATCTGGTTAGATAAAACGAAGGCAAACAGACAGACGCACAAAAGTAGACAGATGCACAAGCAGGGTGGTGGACAGACAGACGGATGAGCAAATAGATAGATGAAAAAGAGCCAGGGAAAAAGGCAAAAACAGGTTGAGAGAACGAGAGAGGGAGAAGGAGGGACAGGATGACAGGTCGACAAATACGGAGGCAAGCAGATAGATAGAGAGACAGGAAAGTGAACAAAAAGGTAGGGAGACACGTAGAATGAGGGAGAGACAGACTGATGGACACTTAGATGGACGAAAACAGAAAGAAAGACGGACAGGCGAGTGAACAGAAAAAAACAGATGGACGGATAGTGAGACGATAGATAGGAATACAGGTCGATGGGCAGGAAGCCAGAAGGACGGATGGAGAGACACAGATAGACAAGCACAGAAGGATAAACAGGAATACAGCAGCCAGACATACAGATTGATGGACAGAGAGATCGAACAAATGAGGAGATGACATTTTATTCATTTCTCCATTGCCCCTATGAGCTTTGAAATTAAAGATAAAAGGATAAAGCTGTCGGCGTTGACCAACCCTGAAGGCGTTGACCATCACGTATTCGACTTCATTAAGTATCGTTGAAGGTGATTGAATGCATTTCTGGCTATTACAATGACTCGCGGTGGCCTACCGATGTATCGAGCCAGTGCTGTTATCCTCCGAGACAAATCTGGTATCAATTTTCCGACCACGGAGGGATGGAGGGCTTGGCGGGCCATGGGCGCAGAGATCGATTCCACGTGTGTGTCGCATTGGTGCCTCCAACCACTGCGCCACAAGCGCGCTGAGCTTTGGTAAATGTCACCCTATGCTTGTATATTTCTTTTCTTCCGATCTTTCGCTTTCTCAAATTGTATTCAAGTTCAAAGCGAAAATCTCTGTAAACATAAGTTGTTCACTAAGACGATAAGTCCTTTCCTGTCTGGTAAGTAGTTCTTAACTCGTTATCCTTGACATTTCTTTTAATTCTTCACGAACTTTCTAAAGCAATGATCTCAAAGGAAACTTTTCCTTTGATCAGTTAAATCATAATTTAAATCATAATTTTGCGTCCTTCACCACTTTATCATTTTGCATTGAAATTGGTCTTACTTGTACCTTTCAACAAGTAATCACAACCTTTATTATTAGTTCTCTGAAAAAAAGTGGCTCCGAAAAAAAAAACAGCCGCAAGCTGCCAAAAATCATATTTTTTAAGAAATATGAAAAATAAAAGAATGAGAAAAAGCGGAACATTTATAATTCATTGCAATATTTTCTATTGTTTTCTAGAACCCAAAGGGGATCATTGGGACAAAAAGAGAGAAGGAACTGCAAACCCTAGGTTACTAGAAAGTCGACCTTTTCAGTTTTAAGAGATGGGCCAGCAAAACATTTCCGCCTTGTAAGGGGCGCGTTATCATAAAGACAAAATATATTTGATCATACCTCATGAACAACACACGAGGGATGTAATAGCAAGGTTCTGAGAAAGGCGAAGTCGCCGTAACGTCAGTCATTGAACAACAACGATCTATACCAGTCTTGCGTCTACTAAGAAACGGCAGTTCGTGAAAACTTAGATGAAGATATATCGATTGTTATACCAAGGTTCATAGAAAGTCGATCTTTCGAATAAAATTCATGTTTGTCTTATGCAATAACTTAGGGAGACTACCGATGCCGCGGTTTAGTGCTTGTGTCCTTTTAGAGAGATCTCGTAGCATTTTAGCAAAATTGGAAAGAAGGATGGCTTGATTCTTGGGAATATGAGGTTAAAGCAATGCCGTGTGTTTATTGCATGGCATCTGTAAGCACTGTGCTTCATTCCGTTTGTAGGAGCCGAAGAACAATGGTCACTGCAATGGGTTTGAAAACATAAGAGCGTTTTAGATTCGTTTGTTAAATTACACCTTAGTGGTTTTCAACACCGCCGTGACATAAAGATGCAAGTGGATAACAAACTGCTACGTAGAGTAATAATACAAATTAGAATTTATTTCATTTTCTTCATTAAGAAGCAACCGAAAGAGTGAATGGCAGGAATGCCAAGAATCCACTTCGCCCTGGTTGAAGAAAGCTTCTCACGAAGCGTCGAATTCCCCTACGAACCATTAGAGGCCGACGACCATTGCATGCAATGACGACATGGAAACGTGCTGCGTGACAATTATCCTGGGTTTGCAAAGAAGAAACTTGTTTAACAAACATAATACCAATAAAGTGGAAATTGTACTCTGATCTGGACAAATCGATAAAAACACATATATTCTAGTGTCCAGCCGATTGTTCATCTGGTTGTATATGACAAGTTGAGTGCTTTCTTCCCAGTTAAAGGAAAGTTGGCTGTAATCCTAATGATCATTGAGCAACTTAGATGTGCATCAGTAAAATCTCTTTTCTTTTTTCTTTTCTGTCGTGTCTCAGAGTCATCAAATGAACTCATCTCACTTGTCGAATACATTATCACATCACATGCATCAATAACATCATAGTTTTCATACGAGTCGTTGTTTCTGCAGGTTTTTGCATGAGCATAGCCTCGGGCGCTTTCTCTGAGGTTTGTTATATATGGTCAAGCCGACTCATGAGTAACTTGCCGAAACCTATGCTTACTAAGAAGGGGTTGTATCGACGCTATTTCCATGCAAATACTTCGTAATCACGTTAGTGTAGGCGGCGAAGACAACGTACACAATTCAAACCCTACACACACTAATTCAAATATGCACGAATTTTCTTGTATACATACAAAAAAAAACGAGAATAGTAAATATAGGATAAAGGCAGTCCTGTGAGTTAGGAGAGAGAATAAATTCCAAACCAAATTTCCGACTGTAAATGATGCGTTTTAAAGAAAACTGGAGAAAAAAAACCGTTGTCGACTAGGACCACTGGATTACCAGGCACACAGAAGGGGGACCACCATTAAGCGAGACTTTTCACGATGACCGAAAATATAAGCGGTGCTGCTTTGTGAGTGCACTGAACGTACAGAGCCGACTGAGCCACTCGTACATGTGAAAAGGGCCAGTGGGGTTTATGTGGAACCTCACCAGAGTCACACAGCAGTCAAAGAGAAAACAAGTAATAGATGTGGTATGTACAAAAGCTAGAGAGAAATAGAACACAGCGCAGAACGGCCTCTTACCTCCCTATTCCGTCGCCAAAGACTACTAAGTCTAGCACGGTATTTCTGACGCTGCGCGTAGATGGCGTGACGATTCACGCAACATTTCCTAAATTTAGCCCCATGTCACGACAAGGTATTAAACACGATGCTGTCTTTGTGCCGTAATTTCCTTTTATCCTTTTTTCACTGCAACAAACTTGTGTCTACATTTTAAAAAGATTTGGTTAAAAACATCAAAGTATTCCAAAGTCAATGTCAAAACCAAAAGACAACGTTCTTAGGAAGGAGTTTTTCTCTTAGAAAAAAGATTAAGCAGGTCATTTTAAACTGACAGACATGTGGTGGCATCTCCAGAATAAACGAAATTTGTTGAAGCTTGAAAACGTGCGCGGGATTGAACTAATTGGTAACCCAATGTTGTCAAAGGAAGCATGCTCTAACGACTTATTCACGTCAATGAAGAGGTTGGTTCTGTGCAGCGCAATGGTAAAAGATGGTTTCTAATGCACTCTTGGTCATTAGTTCGATCTATTACCCAAGTTAACCAACCCCTCTTTTGCTAATCTGTGCCATACTTTTTTGCGAGGATAAAGGAACACCAACTCCATTCTTTGCCGGTAGACTCATGCAAGTCATTTTGCAGGCGAAGTGTGCACAAGCTCAACTCGTTGTTGCTTAATAAGTCGTTGGCTTACAGAACATTTCTAAAGAATTGGTCTATGTCCAATGTTTATCCTTCATTTATCAAAGATAACTGTTTTCACTGATAGGGTAATACGAGGTTCTCATAAACGTTTATCCGGCCTTCTTTCTCTTCTGCGGAACCGGATTGCTTCGAGTAGATTGCTGTTGATGATTCAGTCTTCCGATATTAGTCTTCGTAACCGCATCTAGTCGAAAAAGCCTTTCCTAAACGAGTTTGTGATATGGTATGAATAACGGCCTTTGCAGAAGTTTTGTAGATGCTTGCGCACAGTGAACTGGTCCAGCAGAGCCATTGATGATCATTTCTAAGCCAATAAAAAAACAACAGTATAATAGTTAATGACAGCTCTGTGACTCACAACCAGAACAACCGATTGGAATGTTCAAGAGTTTTTTGACCGAAACCAAGCAGTTTAGCAAGAATGCCTCTGCTAGTATAAGGGAAAACCTTGCAACCAATTTAACTGAAATGTTTTCTTCTTTTAAATCGAAGACAACCATCATTTCTCTATAACGGTCAATTTTTTCGTTGAAGTAAAAGATTAAATGGTAAAGCTCTCAACGTTAATCAATCGCCTGAGGGATGCGACGTGCATTCGACTCCACTAAGCATCGTTTGGAGGCGTTTGAATGAATATCTGGCCTTTACAATAAACGCGGTGGCCTACCGATGCATCGAGCCAGTGCTGCTATCCATCCAGATAAGTCTGATACTAATTTGCGACCCCGGAGGGATGGAAGGCTTCGTGAACCACAGGCATGGGGATCGATTCCACGTCTATGTTGCAGGGCGCCTCCGGCCATTGCGCCACACGCGCCTTTTTTGTGAAATATTAATGTTAAATTTGAATCCATTGAATTAAAAGGTTTCAAGGTGCGGATTCTTAATGGGACTTCACTGTTTCTTATATTCAATAGTCTAGAGTGCAGTTGCAGGCATGTTTGTTCAAGTCACATTAAATTTTAATTTTCATATCCTGCTTTCTTATTTTTTTCTTGCTTTTGTGTTAATAAATTTTCCAAAACGTAAACAAATTTTTCATTGAAAATTCGATAACGGCATAAGCCTTTCGTGAAGTTGACAAATCTCCACTCTTGCCGTATTCAATACCCGCCACCGTTTTTCCTCAAGGTGTACTCACATCTATCTACCGTAGTTCTCAAAGTAATACCGATTTGCAATATCTTGAAAGTTGTTCACTCCCTAATCTTTTTCATGGTAGGATAAGATGTGGAATACAACAAACAAGGATGGTTGAGATATGAGCAGGAATAGAAACCTCAGCTGGGCTTCGAGCCCGCATTTACTCTTCGTGTGGGTTACGTGCTATCCCCCACACCAATCAAGGCCCTTGCTTTGCCTTTGTATCAGCCATGTTTTTATTCTTTCGATGCTATCAGCAATCAATCGTTAACAGGAATGATCTGGCAAGCACAAATTGACAATTAATTTGGTTAAAAACGAGTTGATTGCAAGAATTATGTCCAAGCGTAGTTTTTGTCATTTTAACGAGTAAGAGTAGCAGTAGAGGGCTAGGAAAATCTGAATGAGGGTCTCCTTCGCAAGATCTCCAAGCAATAACTCACATTGCTCCTTTTACATGCATGCTTAAGATGAAGTAACATCAATCACTCTAGGGTCGTCGCTTCCAAAGCCAGATCGGGAACCTCTTCTCACAAGTAACGTATGTCCCAGTACATATTTCTTTTGCTTCGTTGTTTTAAATCCTCGACCCTATTAGTGAGAATGTTCAGGCTGGTGTAAATTCGGCTGCAACGTTTGGATCCTTGGAATTCCCTCTTCGCTGACTGGCTAAAAATTAGCTAATTTAACTTTCAATAGAAAAATAAATAGTCGGATAAGAGCGCTTTCAGGTCATCACTACATGCAGATACACACGACCTTTGTAGGTGGAAGCTGCTTCGCGATTCGGATTTTTCAAGGATTGAATCGAATTCCTCAGCTATTTGTCTACCCACCACTTAAGAAAAAATACAGGTTTTCAGTAAGCAACCATAGGCATTTATGGATTGCGCAGAATCTGGGAGACACAAATCGGCGATGAACCCAGTGAAACTGAAGCCGTGGTGTTATTCACAATGTTCAACTATTTATTTACTGCCTACTATTTCTTTCACCGCAGGGTATTATGTGAGATACAACGACAGTGATGCTGAGATATTAAGTAATATTGTGCAGACTAAACACAGTCTATTAATATCTATGAAGTTATTCTATCGAATTCATTCATAGAAAAATGTGAAGTGTATCGCTTCCTCGGTCATCAAGGACCGAAATTATCTCGTAACACTTGACTGTTATAAAGGTGTTCAGCTGTTTTGGTGACAGGTACTGATGTACTCCGTGGAATGTATCAGAACATCCCATAATGTGCAGAAAAAAACTGGAATGATCGCAAGAAAAGATTGGATCAGTAATGTTTGCAAAGACGAAGAAAGCGTCAAATGTTCTGTACAGCGCAAAACGACCTAGAAAAACTCCTTAATGTTTGGAAAAATTGCTGGTGTAACAAAAAGAATCCAATCTAAGCTATTTATCACTGAGAAATAATGTCGAAAAAGTACAACTTAGAATCTTTTATGAGGTCAATATTTTCCAATATGAGGCCAGGAAGAAGAGAATTTTTTCGCATGCAAGGATTTAGTTAAGAAAATTTTTCAAAAATTTCTACCAATATTGTAATAATAAAGGCGCGTGTAGGGCAGTGGTCAGAGGCACCCGGCAACACATACGTGGAATCCATCCCCGCGTCCATGGCCCACCAAGCCTTCCATCCTTCCGGGGTAGACAAATCGGTAGGAGACTTGTCTGGGAGGATAGCAGCACTGGCTCAATACATCAGCAGGCTACCGTGCGTCATTGTAAAGGCCAGATATGCATTCAGTCACCTCCAACGATACTTAATGAAGGCGAATGCATGGCGCATCCCTCAGGGATTGATCAACGCCGAGTGCTTTATCCTTTAGCCTTTTACAGTAATTACAGTAACAGTTTTGATATTGTTAAAATACACATGATGACGACAAATCTCAGGACTTACAGTAGAGTAATGCGAAGAGATTACGTCTAAAATAGGTCGACCCCCGTTGAAAATGAAAAAATAAAAATGAAACAACAAATTATTCCATAAATCTCCGACTATCAATGATATTACCTGGCGAAAGATCATAACTCTTATTTGGTGTAGCTTACTGTGCGTTGGGAAGAGATGTGCTGTAAAGAAAACTAATAGTTCCCAGGATCGACTTTCTCTTAACCTCGGCATTGGAATATGAATGTGTCGTTTTCTTGCTCAGCAATCGCGAGGTTTTTAAACAGCATACATTTACTTCCATAAAAACACAATACAATACAACGCTAGCTGACGTTTCGGCAGTATCGCCTTCTTCAGAGCCTGGAAGGGTATACTGATATACAATCTACTAGGCCAAACGCTTCAATAACACTTACAAAAAGACGAAGAACTCTCCGGTAATTACACAATCAACAACTTCTCGAAAAACCCACCGCTTTTTCGTGACTTCCAATGAGGAAGTTTAGAACAGCTGATTATAGTCGCATGTGGTTGACGACTGCACCATCCCACATCACATCAAGAAAACTAATGTTGTCCATCGATGGATTTCAGCGATTATTTCTAAATCCTTTTCAAGAAACATTTCCGTTTCACCCTGAAGTTAATGATAATATTGTCTTTTTAATGTTAATCTTACACAAGGTTTTTCCAATAGTCCATTGTCACAAACGGTCTGGTACTTTCTCTCTCTTCAGCTCTTCAATGATTGGAGCCAATTGTTCACAGCTTTTTAAAATTGTGATGTGGACCTTCGCAATAGTCGTCCCGAGTCGACTCCAGTTGAGTAAAATACCTCTCGAAACTACACCTTCACCCGGTGGTGGGAATGTTCTTTTAAATTGCGGTTTTTCGATCTGTCACCACCCATTTCAATTGGCTTTCATAATGTCAGTTGATCCTGCGTGCCGTTCTGTTTTTATTTGCGCAGTGAGGGTTGGAAATATATCTCCGACACCTGCAGGATGCACTGCCGTCGTAAAAATTCCTAGCTTTGGATGACATATCGTCGTTTTGTTTGCATAGAAAAGGCTGAAAAGTATAATTCCGCATACTATGCTCAATGAGATCAACGTTTAATTCGATGTCCCTAGAAAAGTGAAGACACCTGCAGAATGCAGTGCCTCCGTTGAAATCCGTAGTTTTAGTGAATATCCATAAGTTTTATAACAACGAGAAAGCCCTGATAAAATAAATAACTCCAGAAATACAAACAGGTTTCTCTATGAGGTTGGGTGGTAGGTAAGGTACTGAAGTTCATAACACCTCTTTTCAACATCACTGAGGAATTTGTGTACGAATACGGTTGTTGAAAACGCTCAGGAACATGCTGGCGTCATAATTCGCGTCGTACAAGGCGATTGAACTATTGCTCGTTCTCAGAACCTCTGCACTGCATGACATTCTTCAGATAACGTCCGAAAGGAACGGATAGGATTGTCGACGAAAATTTAGCCTTAAGCAACTAATCATTATTGGACTTCGTTGCGAAGTTCCTCGTATTGAGGAGCGTTTGATACTGCGGCTAGCGGTAACGCCAAAAACCCTACAATGAATAGCAGGGATGAATGCCCGGAGGTTATACGCGACCTGATCCCGTACGTTCGCATCGATTTTTGATGTGGGATGGTGCAGTCGTCAACCACATGCGACTATAATCAGCTGTTCTAAACTTCCTCATTGGAAGTCACGAAAAAGCGGTGGGTTTTTTCGTGTTGTTGATCGTGTAATTACCAAAGAGTTTTTCGTCTTTTTGTAAGTGTTATTGAAGCGTTTGGCCTAGTAGATTGTATATCAGTATTCTCTTCCAGGCTCTGAAAAAGGCGATACTGCCGAAACGTCAGCTAACGTTGTATTGTATTGTGTTTCTCTATGGAAGTAAATGTATGCTGTTTAAAAACCCCGCGATTGCTGAGCAAGAAAACGATACATTCATATTCCAATGCCGAGGTTAATAGAAAGTCGATCCTGGGAGCTAGCGGTACTTTCCAACACATGAGCGGTCACTGATTCGATCCCACACCACGGGTCAACTAGGGTATATATTGCGAAGTGCAACTTTAATGATGCTGAGATAGGTTTTGGGCTCCCCAGATCAATTTCGCTGACGGGTGATTTCTGATGGCAAAAGAACAATAGAACTAGCTGAGAGACAGGCGAAACGATGGACCCGCATGGTGTGGTGATGAACGCGCTACTCCTTGGAAAGTACAATAGCGTTTTCGTTCCCCATCACAGACACCTGCGATCTGGAGTTTTGCAAATATCTCAGTATAATTAAAGTTAACATGAGATTGTTTTCAGTTCTTTTAATATTCAACGACTTTTGGTGCAGGTGGTTATTTATGCAATAACTGTGTTATCAATAAGGTGTAAGCCTAAGATATGTTGATAGGATGCTGATCGAGTATCGGAACTCCGGAACTGCCGTACTGGGACGTTCCCATTTCCTTATCACGAGTTGCTACCAACCAATACGGACCAAAGGGGGGTTTTCCGCTTTGGTGTCCTTCCAAGAGCGCTGAATACGCGAAAACTATAATTGTTAAGCTTTTCGACAAAAATTTTGAAAATTAAGTGACAGGACGAAAAAGAATAAAAAAAGAAGTGGAAGGAAAGTGAATGAAGCGATAGAAAAGTGATAATTATGGTGATAAACCCATTTTGCCTACGCAAACCAGTATTCTGCCTTTCACAGGCATCCTCCTTAAACGTAGTGACCAAAAATGAAACAAATATGATGCTTCTCTTCGAAATTTCTTAAAAGAACGAATATTAGGAGGCATAAAAAAACGAATGTTGGAAGGAGTTCCTGTTTTAGAGGAAGTTAAATCGCACAATTGCTCGCGACGTTATTTCGTGAAGACATGTGCACTTTTTAGCGCCACTATCCTGGAGATTCAAGTTGAACCATGTTCAACTAGTATTAATAGAACACATCTTCGAGAGCAGAAGATGATAGATCCTCAAGATGCAGCCGAATCCACCTGCGAATCCGATCAACTTCGGTAATGGCGAATGTAGGATAAGGAAACGAGTGAAAGGAGCGCTGGAAACCAAAAAATAGGTAAAGCTAAGTATCTAAGTAAATAATAAATTTAAAAATTGACCTTCATCTAATCTCACTATGAATAATCAATAACATTTACTTCTGTTCATGAGATTTCATGGAAATGTTGGAAAATTTTGATTTAAAAAACTTTGTACAAAACTTGGTAAATTTAAATAGTACAATTACTAAATTTAAAGAGTGCAAAAAAGTTAAACAACTGGAAATTTAGGAATGAAGCTGCAGATTAAATGAATCGAACAAAGTATTAATCAATGTAACTTTCTAATTTTTATTTTATTTTATTTGTTCCGTCTTCACGTCTACTTTGCGGATCCCAGCACTTCTCACATTCGATTCGTTTTCTCGAATCCACAGTCAACGAAGAGCTTCAAACTTTCACGTGTGACTTTGGTTGCTGTTTGAGGATTTTCATTTCATCTTAAATGTCGTAGAATGTTGGTCGAGCAATTTTCCCTGGAGTCCTGAGAGAGCCAGCCTGGAGCGCTCCCAATTGGATTGCTGAGAGTGATCTTTTTTCCCAGATAAGTCCGGTACTAAATTGTCGAGCTCGGAGGAATGAGAGGCTTGGTTGACCCGGGGCCAAATCGAACTAGCACCATGATCGTGATGACGGACATTACTACCACTGTGCTATCCACTCTGAATGGGTATAAACAATTAGCTAATAGGAGAAGGAAATGTGAATGGAAACCGTCCGGCAAAACTCCTTTCCGTAGCACGTCTCTTCCAAGGAAATTTTTTTCCAGAAGAAGGAAGGCCACCGCTGGGCATGGGAATCTCCAAACCGTATGACTGAAGCGGAAATCGACCATATTCGAAAAAGTAAAGGGTGGTGCCTACTTCACACATTGATAGTCCTGTCATTCTGTACTGGCTTCAATCACCGCCTTCTTCGCTAGAAGAACCGATTAAGGCTTAAACAGGAAAAGAATTCATGTCATCGAACACGAGGAAAAACTCAAACTGTATATGACAAAGACATTCTGAATAAAATCTTATCCAAACGTGACTGCCAGATTAAGGAATACCTGACCGATTACTATGAGCTTCTTGTCTAAAGATTATGTCGAATGCGCTTCAGTTCCTCAAGCAAGAAGACTGGATCACACCTCCATTACCACTAAGGAGTTGCTCGAACAGAAAAGGAAACTGAAGGCTGATTCTACTGCAACACGTTTAACACGGCTAGTGATAAAAGCCAAGTGCATGAGATCCTTGTAGAAAGATCTACATTGGTACGGGCAGAAAAAAACTGTTGGAAGCAACAGAAAAAAGTAGTTGAATGGAGAAATATCGTTGGGATTACCAACCAGTGGAGCAAACAGGATTTCGACAATGATTTTGCCCATGGACCACACCCGAACTGCGTTCAGGGTTATTGAAGTTGGTCGGGAATACCATCTGCCTCTAGTCCTAACCTTTTCCGACTATGAAAAAGCGTTTGACAGTGTCGAAACGAATGCAATCCTATTAGTGCTCGTCGACCAAGGAGTGAACCCGTCTACATAAAAACTCTGACTGTTATCGGAACTGCACTACGAAAATATAGCTTTTCCATCGACCCTTACTATACCCATAGGAAAAGATGTTCGACAAGGTGATACAATATCGCCAAAACTGTTTTATGCCGCACTGCAGTGGATAGTAGAGTCACTCGATTGGGATGGGAAGGGCACGCGTATTTGTGGAATATTCCTACCAAACCTTTCCGCCAACGACATAGCCATTTTCTGAAGAAGTACCAGCGAAGCAGAGACGATGATCAGTGAGCTCAACGAAGAAATATCGGACTGCGCATAAATCGCAAGAAAAGGAATTTTATGAGAAACCCATGGTGCGAAGTGAAAAAGTGAACTGGATGGCTCTCAGATTGCAGAGACCACCTCATCCGCATATCTTGGTTGATCAATGAACATGGGAAACAACATTTAGGAGGAACTAGACAGATGGAAAATTGTAGCCTGGTCAGCATTTGGGCCTCTCAAAAAAGCCGCCGACCCACTGAAGGACCGGGAAATCCACGTTTACGTTTTCGATTCAACGGTACTCCTAGCGCTCTGTTATGCTGCAGGGACGTGGGCTGAAAATGCAACCACGTCAAGAATACACCGCTCCACTCACACAGCAGCTGAAGGATGTCTTCTAAAATATAACCGGCACTTTAAATATTTAGCTGGAATAGAAAGCTCTAATCTTCGAAATCTGTTACGTCTTCGGGTTGCTGGAGAGTATACATCGATAGCGAAACACAGATGGTCCGCTTACATATTGAGAAAAATGGATGACAGATGGGCGAGAAAACTGTAGAGTGGACTCCATGAGAGTGGAGGTGTCCCCTAGGTCAGTCACCTACACGTTGGGTGGACGTGTTCATAACCAAGGTTACTGTACTGGTAGCTGCAGTTGCTTTACAAACCTCGCACTTCCCTCCATGCTCAAAATGTGTGTTAGTTGGCCAATGGATTAGGGAGTTGGTCAAATTGGTTTTTTGTCCGCCAACTGTACGTGGAATGCTCGACTTTGTATGAATTCGCAACGCGAGGCTTTTCTCCGTAACTGTTTTGAACAACCTCGAGTTTGGATATAACAGTTTATAGCAACAATGACGATACAATAGTAATGTGTGATATTTGACGATATGTAAGCTGGGTGGATAAGAGCGGGATTGAAATGGGAACGAGTGATACACTTGAAGGAAGCAAGATGGACACTGGAGTTGGAGCACAGAGGAATTGAGGAACCGGAAGAAGACCTGACGAACGCGGCTAACACTTCAGGACGAGTCCTATAGGCTGCCTGTATTACTTCTGTAGTGGGTGGAGCTTTGCCAGAGAGAACTAAAGACAGCGCCCAGAGAGAGGTTCTAAAAGTCTTCCTACTAGCACAATTTGATAGGGCTACATGTGGAAGGGTACAGGTGTTTGTTCGGAGACTTTTTGAGACGACAGATACTGAAAAGTACATTCAGCGGACTGCTGCTGATTCCCTTTCCAGCCAACTGCGAGGCAATTGCATGAAATAGTTGCTAAGAGACGATTTACAGAACATGCAAGAATGACGATTATGACGATGACGTATGACGATTACAAATAGACAGGTGTTGTAGAAGACATAAGGTTATAATTGTTTCACATAGAGAACATTCCAATATTCGTGAAAAATGTTCTCTATATTCCTCCTGCCCCCTCAGAAGAGCGCAGGGAATAAGTGTTCGGGTGAGGGTCAAACCGTTTGAGTCGCCATTGTCCGTTTTGGTTGACATCTGGAATTGTTTTTAATATTATGTTACAGCATTGTATTGATATATGGAGGGAGTACGTTAGTGAATAGTGGAGTAGAATAGTAGGGCAGGTTGAATAGAAGTTTGGGATTGTTAAATGGCGAATATACGGTAGTGAATAGCAGGGCGGAACAGTGGAGCAGATTGTGTAGAAATTTGGAACCTGCCATGTGTTGAGTGATTTACAGTAGTTTGGTGAGCGTGGGAGTTGACTTTTTACATGGAATTAGGCGGATGAGACAAATTAGTCTGCCGATATTTCGTAAATGTAACGTGATTACTTTCAATATACATAATCCGAC
>UYYA01004698.1:0-74731 GCA_900624975.1 Angiostrongylus costaricensis
GTATAGATAAAGTGTGTTACCTATTCCTTTTACAACCAACAAAAAGGTTTTCTAGAAGCTTGCTTTGAATAAATTTTATATGACAGTAAAGCTGAAAGAAAATGATGAGTACGAAGGCGATGCCACGACAATAAAACAAACTTTTGTGAGAAGTTTCTTTTTCCCAGCGGAATGATAATGGCTGACTTTTATTTAATGTCTGCTCTTTTTGCTGACAGGGCATTATGTGGAATATAACCATAAGGATGATGAGGCATGAGCAAATCTCGGAGCTTCAGAGACGCTTCGAAACCGCTATTATCCTTTTGAAGCAGTGAATAATTGGCTGAGTAACACTCAATGCGAAGTTCTTGGTTGGTGTGGCATATAAAACGTGAAACCTCGAAAAGGGTAACGGTGGGTTCGAGGCCCAACTGAAGTTTCGAGTTTTGCTCATGTCTCAGCATCGCTGTAGTTGTATTTCTCTCATTGCCGTTTATTCCGTGGGGTGAACATTGCTCATTTATAAACTGAGCATTTCAAATGATAAACAGTAACCGGATATGGGAGAATTCAGCTTCTGTAAGAGAATAAAGGGTTGCGTGAATATTAGCGAAAGACTGCCTTTCATATATGCAATTGTCAAGTACATATAAGTGTCTTAAATCTAAGTCTTTGTAGCACAAGAAAAGGAAGAATATCGTGTGATATGGAAAGATACCAAGAGAAAGAGAGAAAGTTGTCATGCTGTTACAAGTATACTGCTGCTTGAAAAGAAATGAAAGCCACGATTATGTATATCGAGAACAAGAATTTTATGATGATCGTCATTGAATACGACAAAAGACACTTCCTAACGAGGCAAACCAAGGTATACATCCAATGGCGATGTCACTTCACGCTGCTGCTCATCCACAAGTCCTTGTCCTCAATAGAGTTCTTTCAATAGTTCAATAATTCAGAAGCTAGAATTTTTTCTCAGTCTTAAATCCTTTCGCAAGATGCAGCAGAAGGAAGTCGTGGATGAGAACGTAGCGTCTATATGTGCAGCATTCCGCGATTATTGCAGCACAGATAATCTAATATGAACGCATAGATGTAGAATGTAGATGAAGTATGTATTATGTATACGTTGAGGAAGAAAGCAGACGACAGCATTAGCTGAGCTTTGGCTCTCTCAATTTTTTCCACGAGTAGTTGTTTCGTATGCTGGTTGTGCTGGCTACAACAAGAGTTTATTTCTCGAACGACACCAGTTATAGCGTGTGTCACACTAACTGCAAAATCATTAGTATGTAAGAAAAGGTTTCCAGTGTTAATGATTTGTTTAGTGATGCGCCATGCATTCGATTTCATCAAGCATCATTAAAGGTGACTCGTTGCATATCTCGCCTATATATCGACATGCGATGGCAAACCGATGTATCGAGTCAGTGCTGCTATCCTCCCAATCGGGTACCGATCTGCAGACCCCGGAGAAACGGAAGATTTGATGGGTGATGAGCGCGGAGATCGATCTTACGTGTGTTGCAGAGAGCCTCCGAACACCGAAGGTTAGATATGCGCAGGTATTGGCGAATGTTCAGCGAACGATCCACGTTCCTCAAATCCTCAACTTCTGTGCTTTAACTCGGTCGGCTCGTTTACTGCGGTAAATGTCCACCAGATAGGGCCAAGATCTCCAACATTTATTCCTGGTTTCTATCTCTGCCATCTATTTTTCCATTATTGAAATTGTTCCACAGGTTAGTGTGGTGATGGTTGCACGCATCGTTACCATTCTGTATGCGATGGAGTTCCGTGTCGCCAGAATGGCACATATGTTGATGNATTTCAAATGATAAACAGTAACCGGATATGGGAGAATTCAGCTTCTGTAAGAGAATAAAGGGTTGCGTGAATATTAGCGAAAGACTGCCTTTCATATATGCAATTGTCAAGTACATATAAGTGTCTTAAATCTAAGTCTTTGTAGCACAGGAGAAGGAAGAATATCGTGTGATATGGAAAGATACCAAGAGAAAGAGAGAAAGTTGTCATGCTGTTACAAGTATACTGCTGCTTGAAAAGAAATGAAAGCCACGATTATGTATATCGAGAACAAGAATTTTATGATGATCGTCATTGAATACGACAAAAGACACTTCCTAACGAGGCAAACCAAGGTATACATCCAATGGCGATGTCACTTCACGCTGCTGCTCATCCACATGTGCTTGTCCTTAATAGAGTTCTTTCAATAGTTCAGTAATTCAGAAGCTAGAATTTTTTCTCAGTCTTAAATCCTTTCGCAAGATGCAGCAGAAGGAAGTCGTGGATGAGAACGTAGCGTCTATATGTGCAGCATTCCGCGATTATTGCAGCACAGATAATCTAATATGAGCGCATAGATAATGTAGATGAAGTATGTATTATGTATACGTTGAGGAAGAAAGCAGACGAAGTGCATTGCATCGAACGTTTCTCGTTTTCAGTCGTTTATTTTACTATATAGCGCTTTCCTATCTCGGTTTTTACAACGAGGTCGGCTGGAGAAAGCTTTCGAACGTGCTGTTTTAAATGAGATAATTCCAGCAAGGTAATCCAAATGAGGAAATCTACACCTGCATTCGGAAGCCTAGATAAGAGCAAATTGTCGCTGTCAGCCTGTTAGAAACCCAGTGATATAATTGCGTACCTCCAGCTGAAGCCTGGGCACCTGTTTGGCGTGATCTTCTCTCATATTACCTCTCATATTACATAGTGTGTGAGCATAGTTCCACCCAAGATAGCTGAGCTTTGGCTCTCTCAATTGTTTCCACAGCAGTTGTTTCGTATGCTGTTTCGCTGGCTACAACAAGAGTTTATTTCTCGAACGACACCAGTTATAGGGCGGTAAATGTCCACCAGATAGGGCCAAAATCTCCAACATTTATTCCTGGTTTCTATCTCTGCCATCTATTTTTCCATTATTGAAATTGTTCCACAGGTTAGTGTGGTGATGGTTGCACGTATCGTTACCATTCTGTATGCGATGGAGTTTGGTGTCGCCAGAATGGCACATGTGTTGATGATCCGTCGTTTCTTAGTCTGGGTGGATTTTGCTTAATTAAACAAGCTTAACGAAAATTAGTAGGGCAATTTTCTTGAGCTCATTGGACTTTTTCAAAACATGAGCCCACGGCTGGGGTCGAACCGATAATCTCCTGTTTATAAGTCAGACGCCCCTTATCTAAGGGCCACATGCAACATCGACGAAATGATCTATATGTTCTTATGAACTGGTCTAGTTGAGCTGATAATCAACTTATATCAACCTTGCATTAGCTCAACAAGATCAGTTGCAAACGACATAGCAATAAACATGCCAGTTGTTTATGCCGGCGTTTATGGAAGGTCGGTTTTTTGAATTGTAATAACGTTGGCAGAGATGGTACTTTCAAAATATAGAACACCATTGTCGTGGCAACTGCAGTTTTCAGGCTGGAAGGGCGATACGTTTTTCATGGAACACAAGGTCACGGACTTACTAAGCGTTTTTCGAAATCGTCGTTGCCTCTTGTTCTAAGTGCTCTCGCACATTAGTCCATTCACAATAATATGTCTTTGCGAATATTTTTTTTTGCATTTCTTAAAAAAAGTGAGGTAAGTGAAGCAAAACCCTATAACCTGGCCCTGGTATTAATTTACTCGTCGCTGGGTTTCCTGATGGAAACGCAGGACTCCCTCTCAGTTTGGGAGACCCGGACATGGTGATGAATCCTCGGTTGTTGATCGCTGCCCGATACTCAGGAATACCTCGCAGCAACGATGCGGCAATAAACCGTTTGGAGGAAAAAAGAAAAAACAAAATACTTACAAGAAGATATATATAAGATATATACAATCATTTACGAGAGCACTCATAAGAAGAGGTAACGACAATTTTTCAAGGTGTTCGATATGATCAAGACCTTATGTCCTTGGAGAAATGAGTCTCACATCCACTCTGAAAACTGCAAATGCAACGATTATTCTGTCGAGGTTTTCGAAAGCAGCATTTCGCCAACGTTATTACAATTTAAAAGAACGACCTACTATAAACGTCGGAATGAATAATCAGCATGTTTATTTCTATGTTCTGACGAACTGATATCTTGTTGAGCTGGTGCGAAGTTGGTATAAGTTAATATCAGCTCAACTAGATCAGTTCATAAGAACATAGAGATCAATATAGACGCGGTTCCTTGTCGCCCGCGTGGCCTAATGGATAAGGCGTCTGACTTCTAATCAGAAGATTGTCGGTTCGACCCCGGCCGTGGGCTCGTGTTTTGAAAGCGTCCAATGAGCTTAAAAAATTGCCCGGCGCTTATTTTTCGACAGAATGATAAGGGTTAAAGCCCTCAGCGCTGATCAACCTTAGNCAGTTAGCAGACCCCGGATGAATGGAAGGCTTAGTGGGCGATGGGGGCGTGGATCGATTGCACGTTTGTCGCAGTGGAACCTCCAACCACTGCGCCACACATGCTCTTATTTTTCGATAAACTTGATTAATTAAGTAAAATTTACTCTGACTGAAGACTTAGAGACGACTGATCTTCAATACATGTGGCATGCCGATGACACGGAGTTCCATCGCATACAGAATGGCGACGATACATGCAATCATTACCACATTAACCTGTTTAACAATTTCAAAGACGGAAAAACAGAGGTGAGAGACAGAAATCAGAGAGCAATTATCGGAAATTTTTGTCTTAGCTGGTGGACATTTACCGCAATGAAACGAGCCGATCGTGCTATAAAGCATGAAACATGTGAATTTGAGAAGCGTGGTTAGTTCGCAACTGCACATTCGCCAATATCTGCGCATATCTGGTAGTTGTTGGTCGGAGGCGCCATTGCGACTCACACATGGAATCGATCTTCGAGCCCATGACCCACGAAGCTCCAAGGATCGGCAAATAAATTGGTACCAGACTTTTCTGGGAGGATAGCAGCACTGGCTCGATACATCGGTAGGCCACCGCGAGTCATCGTAAAAGCCGAAGCGCTATTCTACGTCAACGAACAAAAGCAAAAATTGCCGTTCTACACTCCTAATTGCCAATTATTAAGATTATTCTCACGTCCGACATTCTACTAACCTCGGCAATGATTGAATAATTCATTCTGCTTACTATTCTTATTTCTCCTGCTTCTTCTTTCTCACCTCTATCACACGAAAAGGGCGCTTGTGAGAAACATGTTGAGAACAGCTACCAGCGTGTGCACAGGGAGACAGCAGTGAGAGGAGTCGCGGAACTTGTCGCGGCAAAAAGTCGTTCTGAATGGCTACGAAACTGTAGCTCGAGATAGGTGAAGAGGAAACCATAGGTACCTCAACGATAACTCCAGCGACAATAAGGCTCCGTTTATACTGCCCTTTATTTCAAATCAAGTAAGTGCAGCTATAAAATGCTGTTTAAGAAAGGCCGATCTAGAGAATTCGGTAACGATGATTGAAATGCCACAGATTAACCTAAGATGCCAGCTACGCCAGCTGGTTCGTAACCGCCTATACGACCGTCTATGCGCAACGGAAAATTGCATAATTTGTCTCAACGGTAGAGAGAATGCGTGAGTTTGGGTACAGTTTATTTGATCTCTTGCAAAGCGTGCGGGACGAATACGTTGGCGAAACGGGTAGACCACTCTGCCTACGCATAAAAGAGCACCTAGTCGGCAAACGTAAACCAAATACTCCACTAGGCACGCACAGGACGCAAAGACATAGCGGAGAAGATTTTGAAATAGGAATTACAATCCGCGCAAGAATCGAGAAAACAATCGCGCAAAACTCTAGGGCATTCTGGGTTACTTCCACGTGATTTCTGTGCGGTTGGTCTCCACGTGACATATTTAGTGGAAGATTCACAGAAAGCGGTGAATGTGTAAAGACTCTGTATTCAATGTGATTGAAATTTTGGTTCAGCATTTTCTCTGTTTGGTTATAGAGGTGTTGTGCAGCGTAGATTGCAGTCAACTTGACCTCTCCAGGCTCTGAGAAAGGCGAAATTCGCGAAACGTCAGCTTGTTCGTAAGTAAAAAAATAAAATAAAATAACACCTCGTGTTTGTTGAACAGAAGCAGAAAGAATTACGATTATTGTTCTCAAAAGGGAGATGAGATCACGCAGTAGTAGCGATGCCGTTTGTCACGAGAACAGTGCTAGTTTGACTGCACCAGGAATCACTAAGTTCCTCATCCTTCGGGAATCGGAAAATTAGTACTAGAATTGTTTGAGCCCAACTTATTCTCAAATTCTCGCAGAAACCCTCTAGCACTGTCACCTCGGCACTCGATGAATAGCGCGCCCAATCAGTATTCAACGACATTCGTAAAGAAGACTACAATGCTGATGCGGCAGCTATAAAAACGCGTGGAATTTTTCAAGGGTCATCGTAGACGATGTATGCAAGGCAACAAATGGAATGGTAGAAGTGTTGTTCTCAGCACAGTAGATGTGGACGGTCATGTGAATAAATACTTACATATTTGGATACTTGGGTGGTTCGTCTTCACGAGTTGTGTGGTTCTCAGTGCACTTGTCATTCATTTCTTTCGCTCGCAATCATCGTCAGTGGTGGTGGTGTCCAGCAGATCAATTTTGATTACAAACACGTTCGTCTAACTTGTAGATGGCCGTCCTGTGGAAAGGCATGCATTTTCGTGAAGTTCACTCTGCAGTTCTTCTCGTCCGTCTGTCGACCGCTCCTTTTATTGTGTTAATGGGTCGCCTGTGTTTTGCTGTTGATATGTGTTCTCTTGATTCCCAATGACGCGACAGATTTCGAGGATTAAGGCTTCGTATTCCGGTTAGGTACTGAGAGAGTCCACTATATTTCAGAAAACATTGTTCAAACGCTTTCTGAGTAAAAATAGCCCTCGGCGTTGATCAATCGCCGAGAGATGCGGCATGCATTCGACTTCATTGAGCATCATTTTGAGGTGATTGAATTCATATCTAGCCTTTACAATGATTCGCGGTGACCTACCGATGTATCGAGCCGTGCTGCTATCCGCCGAGAGAAGTCAGGTACTAATTTGGCCATCGTAAACGGATGGAAGGCTTAGTTGGTCATGGGGCCTGGAATCGGTTCCACGTTTGTGTTGCAGGACGTCTCCCACCACTGCACAACACGCCGTCTGCGTAGTGAGGAGTATTTTTGATGTGGTTACAGTGATTAGATGAATAAATAATGCAGTTAGTTTCTCTATTCTCTAGGGATATATATGGCCAAAAAATCTTGCTTGGGTAAAAATCTCTTTTGAAAAGTTATTATTGGTGGTGAGAGTTCTGAAGGGTGTGCTTTGCATAGTCATGTTTGATAACTGTTTAAAGACGTTGATTGAAGCGAGCCTATACAAAATGGCTTGAAGATCTGCAGAAGTACCACCCGTAGAAGTGGGAACGTTGACAAGTCGCCCTTAACCATTTTCTTCAGTTAGGAAAAGAAAAAATGCTACAAATGTGTGCAGTTTCTTTACAGGTTCTTTTCCTCAATAAAAACTCCTCTCTGGTCGAATTTTCATGAGCAATAGTGAACGTTCTTCATATTAGTTGACAAAGACCAACCGTCCAAATACACCCGAAAGCAAATCTGCATTCCAATAAGGTTATGATGATTTTTCACGACTAGCGGACGGAGTTCTTCACAACCCCTCCAACGGTTTACTTCCTCATAGTGGCTGGAACGTGTTCCTGGGTGCCGGACCGTGATGTTTAGCAAAGTGATTCACCCTCATGGCAGGGTCTCCCAAGCTGACAAGGAGCCCGGCTTTCCATCAGGAATGCCGAGTTGAGAGTAATCCAATACTGGGTTGCGTCACTGAACAGGTTCCAAACTAGTCTTACAGTGGCAAATCTGCCCCTGATCAAGAGGGGGCGACTGCACGTGGTGGTGACAAGCTTGGGCAAACTTTCTCCTGGCTGACCTAGGGACTACAGGCAAACACAATGGCTAAGCCAGAAAACTCCGAAAGGTGGAGAATATGCTGGGGCCCGCACAACTAGTGGTGAGGACGGGCCGGCTAGGTATCCAAATCTTCACAACAACCTTTTGAATTTCTACTAAGTCATTGTGGTGTAGAGCAGTTCCACAGTAACGCGCGGCCTAGTGGGAGACAGTGTGCACTCTCAAAGATGGAAGAATTTGGATACGTAACACCCTAATCCAGGTGGGTCACCGGACCTTTCACTTTTTGAATATTAATTATTAGCAGTATCGGTTATCACAACTAAGCCTAAAACGGAAACACTTCCGGAGGATTGCTAATCGCTAGAGTTCCTGATCGTTGATGTGTGGGAGAAGTCTTCTTCCTCGATAGCAAAAAAGCGTTGCTTTTAGAACTTCTCGTTTTGAGTGTTTAGGTTCAACTTAAGTTTACTGTTAGCTGATATATATGTGGAATAAACACACGTCATCACACTCGTCACACTCACACGCAGCACTTATTAACTATTACCTATACCCACCTATAAAAATGGCAAGCCTGTTCTATTAAAACGAAGCATTGCGCTTGTTGACATCATCGTTATGGCTTCACCAATCACAAGCGCCTGCAATTTCCTTTATACAGCATCCTTTCTGCATATTAGAATATTCGGCGAATCTTGATAAAATGGTAGCCTATTGTGGGTAAGTGAAGCAAAAGACGAACGCAAAAAATAAACAAAGATTTTCTAACTTCTTAAACGAAAAACAGTCTCGAACGATTCTACGAAGATGGGCGCCGTTTCCCTTATGACGCGTTTCGTGGATTGCTTGACGTTTCTGCATCGCAATTGTGTCATTAGGATTCAGGAAGCTGTTATAGATCGGACTGGTTGAAGACCACCAAATGGTCAACATCACGAACCATACGCACATAACTTCTATAATGCTGAGATATTTGCAAAACTCCGGACCGCAGGTGTATGCGGTGGGGAACGAACGCGCTATTGTCCTTTCCGGGAGTAACGCGTTCACCACCACACCATTCGGATCCTTCGTTTCGCCTGTCTTTCAGCTAGTTCTATCGATCACTGCCATCAGCAAACACCCATCAACGAGATTGATCTGGGAAGCCTAAAACGGCATTGAACCCAGTCAAGCTGAGGCTATAGTTATAATCACAATCTTAACCTTTTTATTTACTGCCTATTCATTTTAACGGCAGGGTATGTTGCAAACATATACGCACATATTTCTGACGATTTGAAGATAACTATTATTACCTGGTTAAGCCGTTGTGGTTCACTGGAATCCCGAGGTCAGCCTGGCCAAAGTCTGCCCCGGGTTTTCACCAACACGGGCAGTCGCAGCCCTTGTGGGTCAGAGGGAGAATCGCCACCATGAGACTTTGATACCAGGGCGGTGGCGGATCCTCCTGGTATCCCATCCTAATATCCTAGTATATCCATGTGGTCTAGTTTTGCAAATATATCAGCACAATTGTGGTTAGTTCGCAAATACATCGTTAATGTTCAGCTGTCTATGTGAAATCGGTCAGTTACAAGCTCTTTATCCTTTGTCTGATCAGAAACGAGTAAACGATAAAGTTAGAGCAATTGCTTTAGAGAAAGAAAAAAAAGTCGAAAGAAATACTAACTTCACCTTAAGAACAGCTAGTCAGTACGCTATTCTTTCTTTTTTAAAAAATCAGTAAGTAACAGAATTACTCAAATTAGGGGATGAATCAGCGTTTGACGAAGACCGGTGAAGAAACGGTTAGTTTTCGAAATCAGTAATTGGCTAGGAGAAAGCCGCGAAGAGACGCGGCCGATCTTTCAGAGACGAGCACCACAGGTTCACTCTACCTCTATAGTATATCTACCAATGTATTCATGCTAAGTCGTAAACGCTGTCTGTCACATTGCCTCATAGTGGGTCAGGTATTCCATTGTATTGAACTAAGATGAAAAGCAAGAGGTAATCGTAGAATTTGGTTTCGATAGTGAGGAAATAATCCAGTTTGAGCCCATTTCCTACGCATCGTCAAGCAATCTGAGCATTGTCCGTGCTTCACCGATACTCCATGACAAGAGAACATTCTCTTCAGTGAATCGAAATTTAATATGGGTGAATAACTCATCATAGTGTTTTCGACACAGTCTAAACACTGTAGTGTCATAATAAAAGTTTGGCTAAAAAGCGTTACTCTGTTAGGTTCCTTTTCTTGCAAGGATGGGAAGGGATCAATAGAAACTGCACTACCGCGGTGACTGGATCATTCCTTCACCGATAACTGCTCATAAATGCACATCAAAAATAATTGATACAACAAAATTCCAAGCGCAGTTCTGTCTTCCAGCTCTTTGATCTTCATACAATATGTCTTGATATGCGAGAAGAGACAATGATGCTTATAAAGAAGGCTTAACAAGTTAATAGAGCGGCAATTTAGCAGATCTCTGGGGTCGTTATTTTTAAAAAGGATCACCATTGTTGAGACCCCCTCCCGGTTAGTTCGCCCTTCCTTTTGAAAACAAATGTGGCTTTAGTTGCTAAAAGTGCTTGTAGTTCATGGCTTTCGTATGAAAAGAAGTCGATTACTGTTATTTGGATTTAGAACTCCATCTATCCTCACTTCGTACTTCGGAGTGACGAATCTTGGATGTTCTTTTTCCAGTGCTGATATTGCGGTCTGTAATGGAGATCATGGAACAGAGAATATTGGAATATAACTTTTTCGTCATCAATCTCATATGTACTAGAGGAACAGAGACGATGATCAACGAGCTCAACAAAGCAGCGAGAAAGATCGGATTTCGCATAAGTCGAAAGAAAACGCACTTCATGGTGCAAAAAAACCCATGGTGCAAAGGCGAAAAAATTGAATTAGATGGCTCATCTCATTGCACAGACCACCTCGTACGTTTATCTTAAGCGATCAATGAAAATGGAAAACAACATGAAGGAGGAACTAGATAGAAGAAGGAGAGCAGCTTGGGCCACAATCGGGTCTCTGTAGAAGCCACCATCCAACTTAAGGACCCGAAAATCCGCGCTTATCTCTTTGATTCTACGGTCCTCCCGGAGCTCTGCTATGCTGCAGAGACGTGAGTTGATACTTCAACTACGTCAAGAATGCTTCGAACTACTCACAGAGCGCTTGAGCGATGTCTTCTGAAATATAACCGGCCTCTCAATATGTAGCCGGAATGCGAAGCTCTGACCTTCGAAATCTGTCACATCTTCGAGATCCAGGACAATATACATCGTCAACGAAACATAGATGGGCCGGTCACATTATGAGAAGAACTGACGACAGATAGACGAAAAAATAGTAGAGTGGACTCCAAGAATGCAAACATCCTCTTGGAAGACCACCTACACGTTGGGCGAACGTGTTCGTAAACAAAGTTAATCAGCTGTACGAGCAGCTGCAGCTGTTTTACAAGATCACAATATGTAACTCGCAAGCGCTGCCTTGCTCGAACAAGACCACCACCATGGACTACAACTGCGAGAGAGGAACGAATGGCATATGTGCTGGGGTTCGCACAGCTCGTGAAGGCGGACCGCCCAAGTATCCACGTAACGAAGTAAGTAACTTTATCTGAGAATTACAACCACCGGTTTGCTGAGATATTTCCAAAACTCCGAACCGCAGGTGTCTGCAGTGGGAAACGAACGAGCTATTGTGCTTTCCGGGGAGTAACGCGTTCACCACCACCACATATTTCGCAATATATCCTACTATTAAAAAGAGTAGGCAGTAAATAAAATGGTTAAGATTGTGATTATAACTAAAGCCTCAGTTTAACTCGGTTTGTTGCCGATTTGGGTTCCCTAGATCAATCTCGCTGACGAGTGATTGCTTGTGGCAAAAGATCGATAGAACTAGCAGAGAGATAGGCCAAACGAGGAACCCGCATGGTGTGGGGGTGAACACGTTACTTCCGGAAAAGGACAATAGCGCGCTCATCCCCCACTGCATACACCTGCGGTCCGGAGTTTTGCAAATATCTCAGTATTATATAAGTTACATTGTTGACAGTGCTCAACTTCGCTTAAATAACCTAACATCCACAACGTTGCTGAGATATTTGCAAAACTCTGGACCGCAGGTGTCTATGGTGGGGAACGAACGCGCTATTGTCCTTTCCGGGGAGTAACGCGTTCACCACCACACCATGCGGGTCCTTTGTTTCGCACGTCTCTCAGCTATTTCTATCGATCTTTTTGCCACAGCAATCACCCGTCAGCGGGGTTGATCTGGGGAGCCCAAATCGGCATTGAACCCAGTTAAGCTGAGGCTTAGTTATAATCACAATAATAATTTATATTATTTAAAGTGTCATAACTTGCTTCAAACAAAACTTTACTAAGCAAATTGAGAGCGTTTAAATTTGCACATGCATTTCAACCAAAGACAAATTTAATTGCTCCAACTGCATAAAATTCTGAAGTTCTGGAAACGGTGAATTCATTGGAGGAATTTTTTGGCTCACCGTGGTTGGTGGAGCATTTCTCGCGCAGGATGTCGTCAAGGTGCTTGAAGAAGTGATATTCGGTAGGCGAGAGGTCTGGCGAATTTGGCGGATGAGAAAAAGTTTCTTAGCGCAACTCGTTCAACTTCTGCAACCCTGGTTCCGAAACGTGAAGCCAGGCGTTGACGTGGAGAATCATTGGTACTTTTCTATTGACTAGTGCCGGTCGCTGTTGTTGGAGTTTACTACGGTTGGTCGAGCATAGCTTAGCAATGCATGGTTGAATACACTGATGTGTAGTCATGGTTAAATTGGTGAAGACTTCTGGTTTGTCATTGTTTCGTTTAGAACTAACTGTTATTGCTGCTGTGTGTTTGGCTTGCTATTGTCCACTTTATATTCCTTAGCGTCAGTCGGTAGTCGTAAATTGTTGATCCAAAAGAAAAATTAGAAGGAAATTTCAGGGATAAATCACGAAATGTAAGACTCCACTAGGTTTACCATTCTCAGAAACAGTTCCGTTGGTTCCAGCGTTCGATTATCTTCACACTAGTCAGAAAGTATCGCGTTATTGGTCAAGTGCATCATATTGATACTTAACTACACATCGACCATAATAACCTCCAAATGTTTATCTTATAATTTCTTTACCACAGAAATGGTCGTCAGTGCAGAACGAAAAAACACTTTAAAACATTTGGAGATTAAAGGTAGAAACACTTCTCGAAAATGGAAACGAAGAAAGTGAGCGCCATGAAGAGGTCCAAAAAACCTCACGGGATCATTTTAAAAAGCACGGAATTGTAATGAATTTGTTGCCCCTTAAGATCGAATTATATTGCTTTTAATCTTGCGTTCCAAAACCTCTATCTAACTTTGATACTTGGGTAGTTGGTCGCCCTGCCCTTACGAGTTGTACGGCCTCGAGCACATTTTTCTGCTATTTTGCTATCAGATTGCGACGATATTTAGAATAAAGGAAAACATACATAAGTCTTAAGCAAAAGGAAAATGTAGGCTTATTTCACAGCTACTTTTTATCCCAGATAAGTGGTAATAATACTTGAATGCTACAAATTGCTGAATTACTGAAATAACTGGTTTGACTAATAATAGACGTGACCATGATTCACCAAGAGAATTTCTCATCGATAAAAATACTACAGCCCTTCGAAAACGTTAGAATTTGGAAAATCACGTCGAAAATTAAAGGATATCATACGAAAACGTGCTTTTTTTAAATTCGCTGCCGTATGCTGTTTTCAAGAGAATTCGAGGAAACCAACTTGAACATGAAGAAGAGATGAGGAGAAGAAGTATGACATTTTCTAACCTCTCTGGGCGCACCGCGAACTGTCTGAAAACAGGAACAAAGGAGAAAAGAAGAACAAAAAAGTATATTTATTTATTCTCGCTACTTCTGTTCTGCAAAAACGAGGTGTTATTTTATTTTATTTCTTTATTTACGTACAAGCTGACGTTTCGGCGGATTTCGCCTTCCTCAGAGCCAGGAAGGGTCAAGTTGACTACAATCTACACAGCCAAACACCTCCATAACCAAACAGGGAAAGCGCTAAACCAAGATTTCAATCGCATTTAACACAGAATAGCTTCCTCGTACACTCACTCCTTTCTGTTAGTCTTCCACTGAATATGTCACGTAGAGACCAAACGCGCAGAGCTCAAGCGGAAGCGTAATGCACCTCTCGCATTAAGAAAACACTCATAAGTACTGCACGAAATCACATGTGATCACGATGCATTCCTTTCGGCGATTCATTACCGGATTCCTGGAAATGATCCAAAATGCCTGAGAATTCTGAATGCTTACGTTTTAGACTCTTGTGCACGGATCGTGACTTCCACTTCAAAACCTTCCCTGTTATGTCCCTGTGTCCAATGCGTGCCTAGCGGAGAACTTGGTTTAACTTTAAGTTTACCGACAAGGTTTTATTTTACACTGATCCAAAGTGGTCTACTCGTTTGGCCAATTTATTCGTCTCCGAACGCTTTACAAGACATCACTTAAACTGTGTTCGAGCTCGTGTAAGCAGTCTTTACCGTTAGAGCAAATTATGCAATTTTGCCTTGTACATAGACGGTAATACAGGCGGTTGCGAACTAACTGGCTTCTTAGAGTGTTCGGTGGTATTTAAATTATTCTTACCGAATTCTCTAGCACTCATTTTGTTTGAGATGAAGGTCAAGATAAACGGGACCTTATCATCACTAGAGTTATCGTTTTGGGAACTTGGGGCTTCTTTTACACCCAACCCGAGGAGCTGCAGTCTCGTAGCCATTGGAAATAGCTATTCGCCGCCCCACTTTCCGGGATTCCTTTTTCTGCTCTCTTCCAGTGTACAAACACTCTGGTGGATACTCGAAACATGTTTCTTACAAGAGCCCTTTTCGTGTGAGAGGGGTGAGAGGAGAGGTAATGGACCAAGACGTTTTCACTACTTGGCATGTAGCACCACTTCGTAATTTATCAGCCAGGTTAATTTGAACTTGAGAAATAGAAGCCAGTTTTTTTCGGTTTCTCTCGGATAAGCCTAGTGTACTCTGACTGTTCGTTCAACAACTCAAAGCATTTATCCACTTTCTCTTGTGTTGAGCAAATGACAAAGCAGTTGTCTGTATATCTACAGGAAGGTAATGGCTGTAGATCGGTTACTAACGCTTCTACCTTATATCTAAATGCATTAGCAAAGCTTGGTGCCAGCCGCTGTCTCATTGCCAACCCTCTCATTTGAGAGTAGTATTCTCCCCACCATCTGAAGATTGAGCAGTTCAGGCATTCTTTTAAGAGTGTCATCAACGGCTGAACGGCGAAGCATACATGTTTATTGGTCCTCTGTTTTGTATAAGTAGTTCGAGGTTGGCTTACAAAGCAGACTCATTTGACATATTTGTATAAAATGTGGTATTGTCGAAAGACGTACGGACGTCCATCACGTAAGCGCTATTGGGACGTGCATTGAGTAGACCATCCGGAAACATCTGGATATTCGTAAGATGGGTTGGAATGTGTTTCAGCAACTGGGTAAATATTAGGGTTAAAAACCATGTTATCCTCTCCGTTGGCTCGTCTACACAGCTATAGGTCTAACCTTAAACAATGATGGATCATTAGACGAGAGACCAACGCTGGATACTAACTTATGAGTTTTTATAAGCAAGTACAAGACGGGGCATATTGGTAAGTCAACTTTAAGTTGAGAGATAACCGATGGTTTCAAACCAGCAACCCTTGCCATTTTGACCCATTCGTGGTTCATTTTCGGTATTTACTTTTAAACTCCTTCTCAGATGATGGGCGATAAAGTGAATCATCTTCAAGATGCTTTTTCGTTATCTCAACATCTAACTAATGGGGAATTACGGCAAAGTCTCCATCCTTATCACTAACGGTTAGTCTTATGTTTTTCAACTTTATCAGGTGTCATTCGATTTACTCAAAATCATTAGATCTAGTAGAGTTGCAAATCAACACTAACCCACCCACTATTCTTTTCCATAGGTGGTCCTCCAAATGCTGAGCACAATAGCTTTCCTTCGTCTCGCATTTTTTCCACTTGGCGAACATCTGGTCTAGTTTGCTACGTAGACAGGTGCGTAGCATTCGCAATTCGATGTCCAGTACTCGGTGGCAATTCTCCGGTAGTCTGCATACATGGTGTAGTCGTCTCCGTTTGGTTAAGTTCGGGAGGACTTGGCGTTTTAGGCAGCACCGGGGAAAGTGTATTGTCTGCCAAGCTGAGACGATCTTTTGTTTCACTGATAGTACTTCTTTTACAAGTCGGAAGTATTTTGCTGGGACGTCTCGACTCTCCGACTCTCTCTCTCTCTCTCTCTGACTTGATATACGAGGGGCCACACCAAGTTACCAGCTTCATATGCATTCAAACAGTCCGAGTAAGGTTAGCCTTTTCACATTTTTCTTCATTTTCTGCCTACTAATTTTTTACGGCAGGGTATTATAAGAATTACGACCACAATGATGCTGTAACATTCGCGAAACTTGGACCAGGGCCAGAATGAACCATGATTTCCTTTTCCGGGGACTCCCGTATTACATATTGCCCCACGAATGCCCTTGCTCTGCGCTTCACAGCTAGTTTTCTACCTAACGCTGCCATCACCAATCACCCGTCAGCGGGATTGATCTGTGGAGCATGGGCTTCCGTGGTGAAGCCAACGGATAGAATAACCTGGTTTTTAAGCCTGTTACTTACCCAGTTGCTTAACCACATTCCAGCTCATCTCACAAACACCCAAATGTTCCTAGAACGTCTACGAAACGCGTCTCCTAATAACGGGTACGTGATGGAGTCTTTCGACATTACCGCACTGTACACCAGCGTGTCGAATGACTGCGCAATGCAAGCCATTTTCGAACTTCTTGTTGAACATGAAGGAAGAATAAATGTGCATGGCTTGTCCATCCAGCAGCTAATGGCTCTCTTAAAGGAGCGCCTAAACTGCTCGATTTTCAGATGGTCTGGAAAATATTTCGCGCGAATAAGGTGGTTGGTAATGGGACAGCGATCGGCGCCAAGCCTTGCCATTGCGTTCATGTCAAAAATAGAAGCCCCTGTTCTCGATCTCCGGCCACTACTTTACTGCAGATATGTAGATGATTGTTTTGTCGTCTTCTCCACGCAGGAGGAAATGGCCAAATGCTTTGAATTATTGAAAGAGCAATCCGAGTACATAAAGTTCACCCGGGAGAAACCAAGAAAAAACTGGCTTCCGTTTTTGGACGTCCAAATAAACCTATCAAGTAGCGGTTACCTGACAAAGTGGTATCGAAAGCCAAGTAACAAGAACACCCTTGTTCATTTCCTTTCTTCCCACCCTTCACACACAAAGAGGGCGATTGTGAGAAACATGTTTCAAACAGCCACCTCTGTGTGCACTACCAGGGAACTAAAGGAAGAATCGCGCGACTTGGCTCGGCAAATAGCCATCTCCAATGGCTACGAAATAGTAACCCCACGAGATAAATTTACAAGGAGAACGATGCACCCACACGAAACACTTGGCCAAAAGAAAGTCCCGTTCATGTTGCCTTTTATAAGCGATGAAGTAAGCCTAGCTATAAAACGATGCTTAAGAAGGGCAAGTCTAGAGGAATCGGTAGCAATAGTTGAAATACCACCGGCTACTCTACGTCGCCAATTAGTTCGCAACCGCCTTTCCTGAAGTTGAAGTTGTAAGTGTTATTGAAGTGTTTGGCCTAGTAGATTGTATATCAGTACACCCTTCCAGGCTCTGAAGAAGGCGATACTGCCAAAACGTCAGCTACTGTTGTATTGTATTGTGTTTCTCTATGGAGGTAAATGTATGCTGTTTGAAAACCTCGCGATTGCTGAACAAGAAAACGACGCATTCATAAATAAGCGTATTTGGATACTTCGACGATTCGTCCTACTGGCTGAGCAGGCTCCAGCATATTCGCCATTTTAGGAGTTTTCCTGGCTAATCCATTGTGGTTTTCTGGAATCCCGAGGTCACCCTGGCCGAAGTTTGCCCTAGGTCGTCAAAACCACACTTGCAGTCCTTGTGGATCAGAGAGAGATTTGCCAACATGCGACTAGTTTGGTACGAGAACGATGATTCACCCTGGTATTGGTTTATTCTTAGCTGGGTTTCCTGATGGAAACGCAGGGCTCTTTTTCAAATTCGGAAACTGCCGAGGAAATGAATCCCTGCGCTGTACAGCGCAGCCCGACACCCAGGAAGACTTCGCTGCCGCAATAAGGCTGTAAAAGGTTAGAAAATACATAAATACAAAGTTGAACTTCAAGTTTATATGTTAGGCTTGTTTCTATGAATATGGTCGTGATATTTTCAACTAGCAAGAAGAGGCAAAACTGACAACGATCTACGATTTTTGAAAAAGTGCAATTGACTCAATGATGCACTCTGTTTAACGTCCGTGACTTTTCTTTGGGGTAGAGACATTTCGAGGTTTTATCCAGACGGATCCTTAAATCCGCTTCGATGTCTTTAATCAAAAATAAGGATTAGTCAGCCATTTCCTAATCATTGATAACTGTCATAATTGTCTATGAATTCGTTCTTGCATTTCTGATTTTGTTTATGTTTTTGGATGAGAATGACGACGTAGCAGAGGGTGGGAAAGAATGATGATTAAAAGCTGCATGAGACAAATTTATTTCTCAGTTCACTTTCAGGTTTCATTCGTAAGAAGCATCAATTAAGTGTATTGGAATGAAGTCCGATTCTAAAGAATCTTCAATTAATATCCAGCATCATCTTCTTTCTATATACTGACCAGTTTTAAATAAAAAGATTTGTCATCGTATTGGGGGAATAAGTGTATATCAAAGAACAATTCGACAAAGGTCTACAATGTAAAAGCTGTAAAACTTTATTGTTAAATTGTTTTTTTACTTGCTTTAACCCTGTCGTTTTTTTCAAACGCTTAGACCTTTTCAATGACCCCAGGAATACTTTTTGGTCAACTATTTTTGTTTTATAGTACCTCTCTTATTCGTAAGCAAAAATTCCATAAGTAATCAGCTTAGATTAGAAAGAAGAGAAGAAAAAATATTGGAAGGAAGGTTTCTTTGATGACAAGTGACATTTTTCTTGTCATTGTCAGTTAAGGGCAATTTTATGTCGGTATGATGCATGAGTTTGATTTTTTCCCTAAAACGCGAGTAACCCCATAGTTTTTGTTATTGCGAAGTGAAAAAAATACTGAGGATATATGTACTAATATATATATATATATGTATATATATATATATGTATATAGGTGAGAGTACCATGATAAATAGTTGCTCCGTCTTTACTAATTTTTTAAAAAGTTTTTTCTCGTTTTTTTCCTGCTATATTTCACTTCATGTATCGGTGCAGCTACTGAAAAAACTGGGGTTCTTTTCTTGAATAAGCGTTTTCTAAAATCGATAACTGCTATAGAGGTTTTAGGCCCATCATAAATTATTTAATTGCTTTTGCACCTTTGTATATGAAATATGCAAAGAAGAGGCGTGGAGGATTTACAATCAAAAGCTTATTTGTTGAAATATGTCTTATATGCATTGAGACGCGAATATTTCTGACGGATGAATCGGGAGTTTTGGATTTTGTTCACACAATTCTTCTGATTTCCGACAAGTGACGGCGTTTGCTGTGAGTGACATCACATATACTCAATTCTCCCATGGGAGAAATAGAGGGAAAAGCACGATGAAGCTCAGAAGTGGAGTAGCCAATAGGCTAGACAATTCTACATTGAAGCTCTTTACTACAATCTAATACGTCACATCATTTTTTTGCAATAAACGAAAAAATTTTTGAAAAGTCCAGTGTATGTTATCTGCAAGAGTTGCGTGCTATTACTGTACAGTTACGATAGGAGGGCAGTGTTTATTACACAGTGGAATGCGTAGGAACTATAGTCTTCTACTCTTTTTGCTTGTCTGCACAAAATTTTAAATAATTTTAAAAAAGCAACGGATTTAGACCAGATGAATATCCGCTGCCAGTTTTAAAATGTTTACAACTGTGTTTAAAATATATCTAGATACAAAGCAGCCTATGACTATATAACGTAGAGGAAAGTCATCTGAATCCCTTCGCAGATTTTCATGCGTGGCTGTGGAAAATATTTTCCATCGTTTTTTTACTTTATAAGCGTTGTTCTCAAGCGTGTATTGCTATCTAGAACCCCTCAAAAGTTTAAGCTCTGGTGAACACTGTTCTCAGATTTCAACATTGCGTCGATGATATCGCGCCAATATGTAGTATTAGTGTGATATTGATATTCTATCCTTTGAACTAAACATAATCTCGTGTTTTTTTAAAAGCCATGTAAATTAATAGATAGCAAAAGGTCTATTGTATCCGCTTGGACTACGAATTAAATAGCTAACACTCTTATAAAAGGAGGAGAGAGAGAGTTCCCGAAAGGTTCAGATCAAAGAGCCCTCTATGGCTAGGAAAACGCAAAGTTTGCTTGTATACACCAACACACTTAATTTTTTAAGATGTATTCTACAACAACAGGTCTGAATATCTAGTCCAGTTCGCAGTTTTATGATCGTTTTGTCTTCGCCTTATTTGAATTGTGTCACAGATTCGCGTTTTTCAAACACAGCTTCCCCTGGTGCTTCTTCCTTCTTGCTTTCATTCTTCTCCTTTAAGGTAGCCCTACCTTTTTTTATAATTTCTATTCATTGGGATTGATAGGTTTATCAGCTAAGTAAAGCTGTTTCTGCATTTTCGCTTATTATTAGCGAATATTAATGCTCATTAAAGGATTGTTTCGTAGTAGGATAAACACAATAATAGTGGATTTGAACAAAAGGGAGACTAATGTTTCATATTCTGAAAGAAGCAAAGTCCACACCTTAAATGTCATGTATTCATTTTCTAGTATATGCGTAAAGTGCTATAATTAATCTGGAACCGTTTTTGAATATTTCGTAATGTGGAGATTCCTGTTGAATTTTATATACATCAAGTCATTTGCATTCATGCTCAGCTTTGATGCTTTTCCGTATGAATTGCGAATGCGTTCTATGTCTTCTGAACAAAAGCCTAGCGTGCTCAAGCTAGCCAGTCGACAACCGGCTAGCCATCATCAGCCAGTTAAGTCAGTCAGCTAACTCACCCGTTACCTTACTGACGTCTTCCGGCGGCGTCCTACTACCATAGCTCTGCCCTCTTCTACGACGTTTTATAAATAAGTTCTGGAAAAAACGGAGTGAGTGAACTATTGAAGGATTCCGTGGACGGCGGCCTGGCACAACCTATTTCTCATTTTTTAAAAATTCTCATAGAATAAGGAACAGCGGGACAAAATGTGCTAAGATTGCTGTAAGATAAGGAGCTCTTGTAGAACTTCTAATGCCTTGGTAGCGAATTGCGTTTGGTATGTGAATCTTTACATCGACGCGTTTCTGCATTTCATATATTTTCTCGATTTATGAAAACTTCGAAGTGAATGCATTGCTTTTTTATTACTGCTTACTACTTTTTCACCGTTGTTTTCTAATTCACCATGCGCAACAGAAGAGTTGACGAACCGTGCACCCAAAACTTAATTTACTCGCACTCTTCCATACATTTTGACTAGCTGGTCTACCTCACATTCGAAACCATCGCCCGCTAACAGCTACTGCTCATTCTCCGTATTTCTGTCATGCATTTGAATTTAATGCAGTAAAATTTGCTTGGAGACATTCAACTGCTTAGAATGACTGCGAAGATCCTATTTAAAGTAACTTCCAGAGAGATATTTGTTGGACAGCAGAGCTGTTCAATGTTCTGATGTTCTTTTCATGCTATGCGGTAAAACAAGCAATCACAATATCTCTTTCCCCACCTTTTTAGTAATAGAGTAAGTGTAGTGACTGTATTTGGAAGCCGAGTTTTAAGCAAAGCAAGGCCAGAAGTTGCCGTTGTTTAAACGTTTTGTCCGAGTCGAACGACCTTCTTCCAATCCAGTAAGGTTGGCTACTACTTGTAGCGACGATTTAGAAAAATCCTAGAACACCTGCTTTGGGACATAAAGAAAATCCTGTACGGTAAGGGAATTTCCTGCGAAGTAATCTTTATGATGGACTCCAAATGATTCTTTGTGGATACTGATCATTTAGAAATCACATATTGAGGATGATCCTCACATCATAAATCTTTGATGTAGTTTTTACTATCGCTATATTTTCCTTAAATAATCGTCATTATTTACTCAACTTCTTTTTAGTTGCATCTACTCATTCTCTGACTTTTGACATGTACAACCTATCATCCATCAATCAAACGACCGCCAGCGGGTTGGATTCTTTTCCAATTTGAACTGACTATGTGTTAACATTTACTTGTTACATAATATTGAAAAGTTAAAAAAAATAGAGTTTTGTTAATCACTTCTGCAAAATGGCCGGATAGCTTGACAGACTTGTGATTTCTTTTCATATTACAACTTAATGTTCTAGAAATTTTCCTTAATTCACAATTTGACTTAGGTAATGGCTGAGGTAAATGTTGTCCTTCAGTTCTGATCTCTCTTTTACTTTTCCCGTATTTGTTATCCTCTTCGACATTAAATGACGTTAAGTTGGTTTTAAGTTAATCCACTTCTACTGAGGCATTGTGACATCATCCAACTAAACAGTGCTTGCTTTTCATTGCTTGTTTGCACTCAATCGGATTCTCGTCCTTACTTAGTGTCTTTTCTTTTCATTCAATAATTCTCCAGTCAAGCGTGAATTATATTTATGATTAATGCATACTTGAAAGTGAATTTCAGCCATGCATGAAATTTCTCTTAACACTGCCTGCTGTTTTATATTTTATAAAGGTAGGGAAAACACAGGAGCGCATCAAGCGCGCCTTGGAACCCAAACGTACTCATTACTGGCTCGACGATACCGAGCGCTTACTAAACCAAACCCCTCATCACTCGAAATTGGGAAAATTGGCACTGAATTCGTTTGTAGAGAATAGCAACATTAACTTGATGAATTGGTAGGTAATAGCAAGCCAGATATGTATTCTATCACCTGTGCAATGCTACGAATGCAGCCGAATGCATGACATACCATTCATGTATTAATCAACGGTGAACGTCCTACCCTTTATTCATTACCTTTTGTAGAAGAAACCAAAGCACTTTATCTTTGTTAGCAAGCGTGGCATCGTATGTGATGGTGTCAAGACTTTTTCTTTAGCACATCCTTACTGTGTAATTGGTTTTCGGGTGAAGAAATGAAGGTACTGGTAAAATGGCACGCCAATACCACATCAGCAATAAATCTTATTACTTGACTCTCAAAACTGCATCTTTTCACAAGCACTATAGAAAAAAAGCAAAGGAAATCGAAGCGTCTTTATTGCAAGCCGCTTAGTAATGTGTTCGTTGATGGTCTTATATTTGACGATCAAAATTCACACTGGTAATATAGGTTAATCTTTCATGTTTTGTTGTCGTACTGACCACATAGCGCGTTTTTATCACCTGTTTGATATTTTTTAATAAACTGATTCGTAGAGGTTAAAAAAACGCGAGTGCGCGTATAGCCCAGTGATCAGAGATACCGTGAAATACAAAGGGCCCTTCGTTCAACCATGAAACTCGGGCAAACCAATTCCTCACTACCTTCGGGTTCCGAGAATTAGTGTTAGGCTTTCTGGGTGGTTAATAATACTGAGTTGAGCTATTTGTTGGTCTTCCAGGATTCATTGTATAAGGAAAACGTGCACTTGTTCATCTCCACAAACCTTGGCAACGCTGAATGCATAGCCGATCTCTAAGGCATTGATTAACGTCAAACGCCTAATCTCTTATTTGTCATTTTCGGATCGCGGTTGTCAAAGCGAATCCATTAGGTAGATGTACACATGCAAATACTTTATATATATATATATATATATATACGCTGTATATAGATGTATAAACAGGCATTGTGACCGGGCAGAGATTTCGTCTCTGCGAAGTGGTTCGAAATCCGTGAAGAAAACACTCGTCCGATGAATGCCGGTGTACACTTTCTAGGCTATTGCACTTCTCTCACCATACTATTCTTCTATGAATGCCAATTATTAAATTAACAGTTCATTTTATGAAACACAACCACTACAAGCGTTGTTGCTGTTATATTTATCCTCACTTCTTCTACAGTTATTCTCCTGGTGATTTTCCGTTTCGCTATGTCTTCTTTTCAACTAATTTTCTTCGAATATTAATGAAGTCTAGCGAACATCGTGCGAACAACTGCGTTCCAAATGGCTCGATTTGCGAAAAGTGCTTCAAGAAAAGTGCTGGGATTTTCGATTCTCGTATGGAAACTATCTGCTTGGATATTCTTCAGAGAATGATCTGTACCGCTACATCTTATTTCACAAAGCGTTAAGATGATTTCAACAATTTCAACAAATACGGCAAACTATAAAAGTCGAGTTCGGAAGCAAAACTTCTCCTTTTTCCTTTACTCAACCTTGTTTACTCCATGGTTTAAGCAAGAAGTGTTTGAGAATTCCAGTTAGTTCAATTACTCAAAACATTCAGTTCTCAGTTTGAGTTCATCTTTGCATTCTTCTTGCAATATTACACTTCTCAGCAGCATTGACAGTTGAGCCGTTGTCGGATTCATCACATCAAACTGCATGAACACTTGTCACCATCATTGTTTGGTTAGATTAACACGTTTGCTGTATACCTGTAGAGAATCTCTAGTTTACCATATCATCCCATACTTCTGCATTACCGTAACCCTTGTTGGATTTTTATGCAAAACGAATACAATCACATGCAAAGTTTTTGAAAAAAAAAAACAAGAAGAACACGATTTCTTAGGTACTAGCATGCATGAACGCTTTTGTTGATGTAAACAAAGCTTGTCCATCGTTATCAACATTTTGACGTCTAGAATGATAAATCATTTCCACTGCAAGTTCTGACAAATTCCCGGATATCGACACGCATGCTGTGCTTCAATTAGTAGGCCAGTCAGTCGGTTTGATTGCCTTTGTTAATTAGAATGTACTTCACGTTTATGTATTGAACCTGAATGTGGTCTTCGTACAACTTCGTCGTCGTCATTACTGTTAAGTACATTTTTTTCGCTTTCTTTCTTCTTCATTTTTTGCGGTTACGTGCTCAAATGTTGGTCTATTATTCCCATAGAGTTTGCCAGTTTACCAGTGTCATATCTGTTGGTGGTCTTTTTATTGGTGATTGCCCCACAGAGCTTAATAGTATCATTTTCTGCTAGATTGGATTTCTTCGGATGAAACAACTTCATTGATTTTCGATCATTCCATATTTTCAGCGAGATGATCTCTTATATTTTATGGAGTTCTCGAAACTTGAGACAACAGCTTAACCCGTTATCGATTATGTATTCTGGATTTCATAGTTGAACGCCAACTAGACAAAGCGAAATGAACTAAAACAATGTTCCCTTATGGTAATGGCTTTCGTTAAGAAGGGTAGTATAAAATCAAATAGCATCTTCGTCAACGATTCGGAAATCCTCAGTACTTTCCCCATAAACACAAGAAAAAGAGCATTATATATATATATTTATATATGTACAATTTGTATCTATATATTTATAAATACTCTTTTTTCCTTCCGAGTGCCTAACTAATTTTTGGAGGTAACACCGATGGGCAATGCGTCATTAGAGCTTCTTATTCCGTAATTTTCTTCTTTCTTCACTACTGCATTACTAATGTACCTAAAGAATAATCTGTTTTAATCAACTATTCGGTCATTAATCCTTCAATTAATTTAATGTATTTAGCGCATTAACTTTTTCCCCACATGAGAACTAGACGAACATTTGGTACCATCATTGTTTCTAGCTAAATTTTTTTTTGCGCCGGTTTTTTTAGATTAAGGATTACTCTCTTTAAGACGGTTAGTCTCTTTTCGGACTAGCGAAAACTGCAATAAATTGGAAGCTATTAAAGATATCACAGCTTGAGATTTCCATAAGTTTAAAAAAAGTATCCAGAAGTAAATCTCGCAATCCTACTTCACTGATGTTACGCTGCCCTTCATAAATGCCGGAACCGCCAGAGGGCGCATTTAGGTCCGACCAGACTCTGCCCAAGTGGTCCCTAGGCGAACGGGCCAATGGTTCTGGGTTTGCCAAAAGGGCGGGCGCTCCCGACTTCGGCACGCGTGCATCGCCTCTGGCTAGCTAGCAATCGATTTGTGGGCCGCGCCCCACTGAGACCAGCTAGACCTGAATCGTATGGTGGATTTGAACCTTTCAAATCGCCAACACCAAGTTACTCTCTCCTCAACTTTCAGATCCTTCCAATTCATCATTGAGGCAGATTAGACCTGAATCCTATGGTGAGTTTGTAGCCTTCAAACCGTCTTCGCAACTATGTACTCCGTCTTCAACTTTCAGATCCTTCCATGTCCCCATTGAAACCAGCCAAATATGAGTCGTATGGTGGATTTGAATCCTTCAAGTCGTCTACACCATTATGCATTCGGCCTTCAACTTTCAGATTCATCTATGTCTTACTTAATCAAACTCCCTAACGTAAGCGTCGTTTGAGCTGAACACATCAGATTCATGAGCACATGAACGCTCTTTTCATCTCTGTAATCTTCCACAGTGTGTGTAAAAAACATAGTATTGATGATAATATGACAATAGTAATGTGCAACTACTTGTTCTTAGCAAATATTCTGTGGAACGTTGTTTTAACGTGTTCTCGTCATTTCTGCTCTATAGCCATTGAGTGCTTTTCTTTTTTCATAATATGTTTTCGAAAACTAAGCATCTCCTTTATATGATAATTCAACAAGGACTTACAAATGTTGTTTGCAGAACCAAATCTTTCACAAGATCAATCCCTCTTGACGAAATTCTCTTTTCATAACGTGCATTTCCTTTAAAAAAACACACAAATGAGACGAAATGAAAACTCAAGAGTTCGTAGTCAAATGCAGATTTTTCATTTGTTTCTCCTGTTTTCTCCTTCAAATCCACTGCTGTTTTTTTTAGCTTTCTTATCCTTTACGTCATTACTATACAGTAATATTATGATTTCAGTGGTGAATCAGTGACACGAAACTAAACACCACGTGTAATTTTTTGGCGTTTTTTCTAAGTATTTTCTTGTTTTTATTTGATTATTAAGATCGAGTAGTTTTACATGTTTTCTCTTTTTTCCTTTCTTTTTGTTCATACTCATTTTTTCCCATTCATTCGAAAACACACATGCTTACATTCATACTTGCTTACACACAAATTCTTCCCTAGGTATTTTTTATTTCCACGTTTTACAAAGAACGTGATGAAAACGAATCTCATTTTTGATGTGCTTTAGCTACAGAGTATCTACGGCAAGCACTAATCAGCAGGCCTAATTACAATTTGCTGTAAGAAATAGTTTCTCATCGAATACAAGTCAGTTCATCAGTAACTCGAAATCCCTGTGAAAACCTCCCTGATCGCCTATTCGTTTCTCCTCGTTTTCTTTTTCTTCTTTCATTCTAACTATTGTATGAAGTGAGATCATTTTGTTTGTCTTCACTTTCATCGTTTCATTCAAGTCGATATTCTTCTGTAAACGAGTCCATCAGTAACACTTCAAGCGTTACTATTTTCATGAACTCCTGTATGTATTGTGTATAACATATCTCAGTACCTGTATAAATCTTGTTAGTGATCGATTTCATAGTCGTAATTGTTTTTTCTTTTTTTATATATAGGTTTTTTTCTACTTCCTTTCTTCCAGCACGTGTAGCTCGTTGTCGATTCTGGGTATGGTGTGAGCGGCGGTGGCGATGCTACTCTATTATTTTGCGAGCGCCGTTAAGTCGATACAGTTCCATGTGGACGATGATATCATCGACAAGCTCAACTATTACTATACGACAGCCATTATTACTGGTAAAATAACTTTGAAGTTACGGCGATGAGAAACATTCAGCATAAGCAGATGCTCGCTTACTGTAGCGCTGCCGCCGATTTACCGATGTGGTTGGTTTACGTGGCCGGCGCTCAGGAAACCTGTTACACATGTGCAATACGTAACGAATTTGTCATTAATTCGAGCGCAATAAAACTATAAGATCATAAAGTCTTCGAACGTCTAAGGCATAAAAGCATACGGCAATATTTAAGTGAATTTTAGCTTTCACAATTGACGTCTCGACCATAATCGAATCAAGTCCGACTCAACAATTACGAGCACGCGCGCACTTTGAAGAAGAGAAGAATCGCAGCGACGGAATTTCATTACACTTTCATCCACTATCACCACTCTAGACATTGTCGAATTAAATTCACTAATATAACCCCCACCCCATCCCTAATCAAGCTTATTGCCATGATTCCTTGCCGTTTGGATCTCATTAATGCACAGAACGTCGTTATTGGGGAAATCCCCGAGACTTTTATATGGACACATGACACGGAAAAAACCATTCTGGAAATATTAAGATTACGTCAGAGGAGACGTATGAGCTCATCTGATGTTTCTGACGCCAAATCAAAGTCGACGAGCTCAATCGTGATGAAACCACTTATTCTTCGGCTCGCATGCAATATAGTTCACTACCATTCATACTATAAGCCAACATTAGGGAACATGCTTTTCTAAAGGCGACTACTGGGCATTTTTTAAAGCTTCGCTTACAATCCTGAGTGACATAGAGTCCTCTAGCGCTAAGGGTAATCGTTTCGGCATCGTAGTTGTATAAGCTAGTGAAAAGCGTAGAAAGATCAATAAAGTTTGCTTTCACAAGTCAGAAATATAATAGGTAGAGGTGAAAAACATGCACACAATGTGTGTAATAAATATGGATACGTTCCTCACTATAAAAAAGAGAATGAAAGAAAAAAAATCGAAAACAAAACAAGAAGAATACGTGAATTGTTGATGAGTGTAGTGCGATTCTCGTTGGCGATTATTCCCACACATGTCGCTGTGCTGGTTTCAGTCCGAGGAGTGTGAATGCAACAAAAACCAGAAAAAAAATTCTTATGGATGATCGCTTCGAGAAAACATGTTGAATGCTTTTTCAGGAATGAATATCTATTAATATGACGACATTCTTGTTTTGTTTTTGTTTTTTTTACTTTTCATTGCGATATATGTGCATATTGATTGGTGAACATTTGTTCACGTAATCTGATACTTGTGATGTTTACATCGTTTCAACAGTATTAAAGCTTTGAGATCAAGTAATCAGCTAAAAGTGAGAAGGAAGAAAAAAATGCACATAGAAAGTAGGTAAATTTCGTCATAATATGCCCATAACTGCAAAAGAAAAAATTGCACAAGACGACAAAAAAACACCACGGTGATCGTGAATCGTTGTCGTTTCAGTGTTTGCCATCCTCGTCTCAGCTAAGCAGTATGTTGGTAAGTTCCTTCGTATATTTTTAGTTTTAACGGTAGACATATAATAGACTTCCGAAATCAATGAGAAATCGCGAATTTAGTGAACCGAAAACATCTGGTTACATTTCAAACTGATTAAATTGTTTAAATATAACTCACAAAAAAGCACAAGGATAAAGGATAAAGCTCTCGCCGTTGATCAATCCCTGAGGGATGCGCCGTGCACTCGACTTCATTAGGTAACGTTGGTGGTGATTGAATGCATATCTGGCCTGACTCGCGGTGGCCTACCGATATGCCGAGCCAGTGCTGCTATCCTCCCAGACAAGTTTGGTACCAATTTGCAGATCCCGGAGGGATGAAGGGCTTGGTGGGCCATGGGCGCGGGGATCGATTCCACGTGTGTACCGCAGTGGCGCCTCCAACCACTGCGCCACACGGGCCTCCACAAAAGAGGAGTTATAAAAAGAGAATAGAGTGGGAGAGATGGTACGGAGTTTGGCACTGTAATAAATAGTTGATTGCAAAGTTTCATACGTACGAAAAGGAGGAATGTTAGTCGTGCTAATGAATCTGGCCTGCTTTTGTTCAAACATGGAATAGAAAAGGAGAAATGAATTAAAAATAAGTACTACTTGTCATCGCTTTTGTTAAGACGACGCTGAGATCTTTATGGAATTTAGGCTATTTGAATTGTATACCCCGTTATAGGATTTCCGATACAGTGTTGGGTACCAGCCACATTCACCGAGCCTATGGAACAGTACACGGAGAACTACTGCTGGGTGCAAAACACGTACTTTTTGCCTCTACACGATTACATACCGCACAACTATGCGGAACGAGAAAATCGACAAATCGGGTACGTGGGAACGTCTTCTTTTTTCTCTTTTTTTTTCATGCTTTTTCATGCTTTGCTGAAACAGTATAACAGCTATAGCACTCACTGAGCCGTTCATTTGCACAACAGCATATTCTCTAGTCGTTCCTTTGGCACAACTGAACTTCGCGGAACCAACAGCGCCACATTCCTTGCCAGAGATCCTTTATTTTTCTGCGGGTTTTTGGCGAAAAGTTGCTCATAGGAAATTTCTCTACCTCTTACATGAACAACATACTCAACGCTATGTTTTTGCGGGTTTACGGATGGTTTATTTGTTAGAGGCGACCGTGCGTCGTTTCCGTTGTACATTCTAGCACATGATTGGAGGCTTTTCGCCTAATCGACGCGCAGAATGCAATCCGCAAGCACGAAAGCACATCCAAGGACGTGTACATGAATATGATTACGTGCATACGAAAGGATTATGTAAATACGACGTTCAGAGAACAATAAGCGCATGTTCTAATTTTTGCCGCACAATGGAACAACTATGTTGTTGCACTACCTTCAGCCTTTTCAGCCTTAAAACACACTATCTAATATCGGACGACTTATTTTACAGAAGTCCGTCACTATAAAGATTTCCTTCTATTAATCGTTTATTCTTCTTTTTTCTTAGGTATTATCAATGGGTACCATTTGTGTTAGCCTTGGAGGCGTTGTTATTTTATGTACCAACGATCGTTTGGAGGTTGCTGAGTTGGCAGTCAGGTTAGGCTTTTTTCGAACTATTTAAAAACTATTTTGTACATCTTCATCTTTATGGAAATTTAGAATTTCGATAAAGAGCAGTGAATATTTAGTATCTAGATGATTAAGAACGAAAACGTTCGATTCATTTGAGGAAATAAGAGAGTAAATGGCCGGCTTATTCCATTGCGGTCGTAAAATTACTGTATTTTTCCATTTTGATTGGAACATTCTACTTCTATCATTTTAACATATGCTAGATCATACTTAGTTTCAAATGGACCTTTGTCCTTGGTTGCAATCAATAAATATAGGTTAAATTTGTTCTTCAGAAACAAGAAACAACACTATTCACGTTCTTTTTTCAACGTGCATTACTGGATGGAACTATCGAAAAACCTTGAAAGAAAATGCTAGAAAAAGTAAATATTTTCTAGCTAGGCGTCAGTCAATTCGTATAAGTTTCTGAGCTCCACATAGTGTATTCTCTGGATTAGAGGCATTGATGTTTATGAATAGATTAACACTTAACACCCATAGGAAAATAATTGTGATTGGCAACGCTTCTCGATCCTTGGAGCTTTTTTTCAGTTTTCGTCTTTTTTTCCCTTTTAGGAAGGCAAATTGCTTTTTTTGTAATTATCGATAGCAAAAAAGAATTACTCGCCATTCAGGAATTCACGTTCAATCACTAGTCCAGATGGCATGCGATTCACGATTACTAGATTTGGAATCACGAAATCGTGCACTACAGACTATTGCGACTAACGTTGAAGAAGCGTTGCATGTTAAACATCAAGTGGTAAGCTCTAATGAATGCTACATTACATCTACTCAGTGTTTATACACCACGAAAAAAAAACTGTTTTATAGTCGTTGCAGATTTTTTAATAATAATAAACACTGTTATCGGATAAGGTTGCACGTCTGGTGCAATGATTAGGAGTGTCTTGCAATACACGCAGGTGGTTCGACACCGCTGGCACCTTAGTACCAAAACCCTCATTACTCTGGCTTTGATGAATCGGTGCCAGAGTTGTTCGGAAGGAGGAAAAAAGACACATTTGATTCGTAGCCAGGCGTATGCAATTTTTTACATAACCCAGATAAGCATTCATTCACCTCTATGATGCTGAATAGAGTCGAAGGGATGTTCTATCCCTAACGAATTGATCAAAGTAGAGCGCTATATCCTTTTATTATCGAATTATCGGAAGGTGTCGATGATGTTCATAATATGGTTTATATTGAGAAATTTATTACATCATAAACGATTTGGCGGAAATTCCCTAGATTTTGTGACATTAATTCTGTTGTATGAACTCTCATGCTCAATAATGTCTGTTCGCAATGTAATATCGTCGCGATTGGCTACAATTATAATCCAAATAACGAAGAGAATAAGCTAAGAATAATCACCTTATTTATCTGTTTCATAAAATATTTGTGAAAAATCTTGTTATGGGTGGTTTTGGAAACAGAATTTACTTTTTGGTTTAGTATTTAAATAAATTCGCTAATCAGCGCTTTTTTACGTTTGTTCTCACTCTTTGTGCTGGTGGTGTTTCCTTTAGTTTACTTTTTTTTTCTTCACGTTGTATAGCGGTTCCTACATGCAGAGTTCTTCTGCTCAAATGAATGCACACTATGAAATTTCTCTCCTCAAAGAAACGAATTTGCCGGGCATGTGGCGACGTTAAAGTACCGGTCACACGGAACATCATTACACTATGGATCGACGTCCACTGTGAAGAGCTAAAAGTGCTTCTTTTATAGTAATTCTAATGTATGAAGTCCGGAACCCTAAATGAAGCCCAGAACGATGAGTACTTTCTGTCCATTGCCCAAGCTTTTCACTTCTCGGAAAATTACGCTTTTTTATGGGGTTTTTTTTAATCTAAAGAATTCCACAAGATAAATGAAAGTCAAATGTACGCCCAACTGTTAGTCTTGCCGGGTCGACCACCTAAGCCTCAAAAATGTTCGTAGCTATGAATAAAAAGAAGCAGTCTGGAACAACTGGATATAAACGTAAAATTCCTCGCCATTAACCTGTTGTGTGACATCGCATCCGTAACATTTGGTTCGCTGAAGAAAAAAAACCAATTTGGCGAATACATGAAGCTATTTATGCATAACTTGTTGACCACAGATTATAGTCGTTGCACAATGGAACATAGGAAATTTTTATTTCTATATATGGAGTTGCACACTTTGTTTAAAATTGCTTCGACATCGCTTCTTTTTGCTTCGCTTGCGCTATCCAAAAGCACATGACGAACGGATGCGATTTGTTTCCAGGATCGGAAAAAGCGATCGACTTCCTTTACAACAAAAATTGACATAAGTTGGCAAATATCTCTTAGGAATTACTTACACCAATAGTAAATTTTTGGTTTTGTCTAAAGCCTGTTGTAGAAATTCTATTTCATGAAAAGCCGGTAAGAGAGATGTACTAGCTTGCGATAATCATATATTAACATAACTGGTTGGCCAATTTTAATGAACAATGGCAATGCAGCACAGTTTCTTCTGTCTAATATTTTTCTGTATGATCAAATTTCTTTGCTTAGAGTCCTATTGCTGTAGTGTGCAATTCAAGGAGGACGATGATTTCGTAAGCTTGCGATAAAGTTGTTGTATTTGAGTAATTCTACAGTAGTAAAGTTATGAAATTTTTGTAAGTAGCTCTTTTTCAGCCTCTATGTTAACAGAAGCTTTCTTCAACCTAAAGCCATCATATGCACAATGAAAACATAGTGTACGGGTGTCAATTTCGTAGTTTAGAATAGCCTTCGTCGTTGTAAGTAGAAATAGCAGTCTCGCTTTTTCTTGCAATGGATTCGTAAACATATCTTTGAAAAATGAAGGCAATTGCGTTAGAAAAACTGTATTTAATAGAACATTACTTGCATGAATGTGTCGTTTTCTTGTTCAGCAATCGCGAGGTTTTTAAACAGCATACATTTACTTCCATAGAAAAACACAATACAATACAACGATAGCTGACGTTTCGGCAGTATCGCCTTCTTTAGAGCCGCTTTTTCGTGACTTCCAATGAGGAAGTTTAGAACAGCTGATTATAGTCGCATGTGGTTGACGATTGGTTGTGGTTGAGGACGATTGTGGTTGTGGTTGAGGACGATTGTGGTTGTGGTTGAGGTCGTCAACCACATGCGACTATAATCAGCTGTTCTAAACTTCCTCATTGGAAGTCACGAAAAAGCGGCTCTGAACAAGGCGATACTGCTGAAACGTCAGCTATCGTTGTATTGTATTGTGTTTTTCTATGGAAGTAAATGTATGCTGTTTAAAAACCTCGCGTTTGCTGAACAAGAAAACGGCACATTCATATTCCAATGCCGAGGTTAATAGAAAGTCGATCCTGGGAACTATTACTTGCATGATTGTGAAGTGGTAGTATTATCGGATTTGTTGATTGTTGTGAGTTTCGCAAATCGGATTACATATGCTTCTATCACTTGTAAAAAGGGATATGAGATGAAGCGCTTCGCGCTCTTAATCCCAGAGGTACACGCCTTTAATCCAGCTTCATCGAGCATCGTAAAGGTGATATCTGGTTTATAAAATAACCTGCGGCAGCCTACCGATTTATCGTGTCAGTGCTGTTATCCTCCCAGAGACGTCTGCTACCAATTGCCTAACCCCAAATTTATGGAAGGCTTAGTAAGTATGGGAGGCACGACTGAACCAGCGGTCGATCAAGTGCGCATTGCCAGGCTCCCCTAACCACTACGCCACACGTACTCCTTTATTACCTATATTACCTTTCATGATCGAGTAACTCGGTCGAATAAGACAAAACTTTATTCATCCCCGTCAAGCACTGGGGCTGCTAAATGGGCATGCTTTCGGATCAGACAAAGAGGCCCCATAGCCTTGGTATGACGCAATATCCTTTTTTCTAACTTGAAGAAAGCGACTTGCATCTCCTCCTTTCCTGCTACGGGGTTCGTTTTCTCTTAACTTGGCTTGTGGATGGAAATGTCAAACTCCACGGCTTTGGTGACTTTGTGGTGAATGGATCAGCACTCTCGCTTTTCACCCGCCTCACTCACTGACCCCATTAACCCAATGATACAGTTCAACAGTCAGGATTACCACCAAACTAAAATGAGTAAATCATTAATCAAAGAGAGTTAATGAATTCAGTATGGAACATTGTCAAAATTTCTGTATTTGTGGAAACGAATCTTATGTGGAATTCTTGATAGGAATCGTGGTATCCAAAGCAAAAAGAAATCCCACCGTTGTTATACTTTTTTTAAAATGCTTTTTTGCCTATTTTCGCGCCAGTCCGCAAAATCTTCTGTGCAAGAAAATTATGGTAAGTACCGCAGTCCTAGCACTTCTCGCCTATTTTATTATGAAATAGAATTTTTTGTATTCGTTACTTTTGGTCGGAAACCTCAAAGAATTTTCCAATTGAGGGTTGTCTATGTGAAAATTTAATTGGCATCTGTGCGGTTTACGAACAATTTTCCGTTTGAGATTGAACAGTGCTTCTTTTAAACGACAAAATTGATGAGTCCGAAGAAATTTCCTTGCTGTTACGAGAACAATAACTAGAAAAGTGCTTTCTCGAGGTTAAAGTAGAAAAAAGTTATTTTCCTCTTCTCTTTCGGATGTTCTTCAAGGCGACATTAATTTTTCTAATTATCATCTTAGTTATACCTTTTTATTTTCTGCCTACTATAATTTCGCGGCAGGGTACTAAGCAAAATACAACCACAACGTTGCTGAGATATTTGTAAAACTCTGGACCGCAAGTGTCTATGGTGGGGAACGAACGCGCTATTGTCCTTTCCGGGGAGTAACGCGTTCACCACCACAACATGCGGGTCCTTTGTTTCGCCGGTCTCTCAGCTATTTCTATCGATCTTTTGCCACAGCAATCACCCATCAGTGGGATTGATCTGGGGCACCCAAATCGGCATAGAACCCAGTTAAGCTGTGGCTGTAGTTGAAATCACAATGTTATACCTTTTTATTTTCTGCCTACTATAATTTCGCGGCAGGGTACTAAGCGAAAGCCGCAGCTTAACTGGGTCCTATGCCGATTTGGGCGCCCCAGATCAATCTCACTGATGGTGATTGCTGTGGCAAAAGATCGATAGAAATAGCTGAGAGACAGGCGAAACAAAGGACCCGGATGTTGTGGTGGTGAACGCGTTACTCCCCGGAAAGGACAAAAGCGCGTTCGTTCCCCACCATAGACACTTGCGGTCCAGAGTTTTGCAAATAGTGGTTTATAGCCGTTTGAAAAGAGTTCGTTATAAAGAACATCAAATTTTCTTCATGGTTTCGCTTTTCGATTTGAGCTATTAGGACTGTATTTGATATAATAAAACATACGGCAATAGTAGGAACTTTTCCTCATGAAACTAGCATATCCTTCAGTATCTGATTCTCATATCATCTTTTAAAAATTTCCTCCTTGCAGTCAAACTTTTCAGATGAGCGGAAATCGTCTGAAATTACTAAATCTCATAATTTGTACGCGTTCATCCGGTGCTGCCGTCACATTCCTTTACATCTCTGTGAAAATCCTCTATACTGTTAATATTGTTGGACAAATATTCCTTTTGAACACGTTCCTAGGTAATCGAAGCAAATGGTATGGACTACAGGTTAGTATCTGTATTTAGCTACTCCAGTAATTCGGTACTGTTCTACTTTTCCTGCATAACTTCTTCCTAGCATTTGATCGCACTTTCCACAAGTTTTCAGATACACATCTTCTTCTCATCATTTTTCGCTTAACAGTCTTCGTTGACTTTTGTTACTCCGTTTCTCATCCATCTTTATATGATATTTGCTAATATAAAGCCAAAAAAAAAATCGACGAAAAAAATCCCCATTATTGTTGGAAATGCTCCATCTTCAAGGTGCTGAACGATCTGATGAACGGACGTGAATGGGAAGAATCTGGTCACTTTCCCCGTGTCACACTATGTGACTTTGAAGTTAAAGTACGTTTTAGTAATTGGTCATTTCTTGCAACATTTCCATCTACAGTTTAACTTTTACTTCGCTTTACTTTAACTCTCTTAAATACTGGCTTGTATTACCATATACTATTAACTCTGAAAAGTACTTCGTTTAGGTGTGAGATTAAATATGATTTTTTAAATAAAACTGGTACACCTGCTTACCAAGTATAGTCGGATCAATGTATTATAGCTAGAAAACATTTATACCGCTGTTGTAGTGGCTGCCACCGATTCAAAAAATATTGCAGTGACTGATGCGCTACATTTTGTAGTGGGGCAGCGGTTGAATAATGAGATAGTGAAAAACAGTATTGATATTGATAACAACAATGACAGTTATGATAATACGATAGTTGAACGACTGTTTAGTTGAATAGTCGTTTCTGTATAAGTTGCATTAACTAACCGTCGGAGGTGGATTTGTGTCGCATTGACGGTTAATCGGAAGTCCTGTCACTTATATTTGTTACCTTTAAACGTTCGTGGAAATGTAAATAAAAGTGAAGAAATGGAACATCCAGTGTTGAGGTACTGTAGCAGCTCTGCAAGCTATAGTTTCCAGATGAACCAACGACGTTGAGTTCTCAGTAAGAATGTTGGGGACTGATTCGCTTCTTTGAACGAAGTGACCCGTAATGATAGGATGATTTCTTTCATTTACTTGTGTCTGCCCGCTTATTTCATTCAAAATTTCCCTGGTTTTAAAAACCCAACATAATTAGCTATTAAGGCTTGCAATCCAGTCATTTTCAACGACAAACCAGCAAGTGGTAGTTCCGATCCTAGCTAAAAGACTCTAAGAAGGAGTGAGAAAGGAAAACAATAGAGAAAACTAGGAAACAATAATGGTTGAAGAGCAAAAGCTAAGAGGACCATTCGCATGGTTCACCTGAACTTTGCTAGTTAAACGACGAAGCTGCGTCTTCTGATATTGTTACTGGTAACCATAGATTCAGAAATCGCATTCACCACAAACACTACTTGGTGACCCGATAAACAATGGATTCCATCGTGTTCCTAGAGAATTTTGCACCCGATATTGCCCCCTCTCTGGCTACACTCTATTAGTTTTTTGCATCCGTCTTTCATTTACTTTTCTTTTAGTGGATGGGCATCCACCACGACGCTTCGTTTTAGATCTTTATTCTGATGGATTTCAATACTAGGTTATTTGTTGAAGGATTTAGCTATCTACTCCAAATTGATGCTGGAAGTTATGGCTGTAATCTAAGAAACACTGTTCATGTGTGCAATATTCTTTACGTAGTTGAGGTGTCCGCCCACCTTTCAAGTGCATTGTAAAACACTAGAAGAACTGTTGAATTGAATAGGTGAAGATAGAGATCATAAAGTATAACTAGTATGGTATCGTCTTTCAATGATCCCGAAAGCTCTTATGAAGAACTCAGTACTTTCCGTTTTCTTTATAGATCATCCTTCATGTCCTCCGCAGTAATCGTTGAAGCGTCTTTCAAGATGGAGGTTTAATAGAAGTTTTTCTTCAATTCATCTAACGTTTCTTCATTATTGAATGGCTCTTTTGAAATAATGTCGTCTTGTCAGAATTATATCCCAGTGGAATGGCAACCGTGACATAGTGGGTCCTCTACGGTTACTAAGGCATGGAAAATCTAAACCTTTTTTCGTATGTGTATCTAGTTTGCGATAGAAAATTATATAAATCATGTTAAGGTTTAGAAGTGCTGATTAGAGAGCATTTTTTTCTGTTATAAGTTTCTCAAAGGCGCTTCAACAACTGCTTTTTCTTATCAGCTATAAGAAGTGCACTGCGGTCGGAGCTAACTTCAACCTCCTTCCCGTTCCGGTCAACTCTTCTAGGGTGGTTTCGTGTGGTTAGTGCTTCCTAATTGAAATATCGAGCTATGTTGGACCAAATTTCGGAGTCCACTGACGAACGGCTAATGTCTTTCGATCGTTTTCCCATCAATAAGCAGGGCTTGTCTAGAAAGAATTACATCTGTTACTACGAGTGTTATTTTCCTACGCGAGCAACAACAAGAGTTTTCTTCTTTTTTTTCTCGCTTGCGCTTAAGTAGAATCTTTGAATAGAGAATCTTCAGTCTTAATCGGGCACAATAAAAAACCACGGTGCCATCCACGGAGATCAATCAAATACTCAACACTTTTCATTTGTAACGATAGTCAATAAGTCCACTGAAGATTTCTATTTGTTCCAAGAAGTCGTGTTCTAAAAACAACATGTATCAAGAAGGAAACCACACATTTCTCGACTTTCCGTGGGCCACACTTCCATATGTTAAAATCTCTTTCACTTATCTTTTTTCCCAAGCAATTATTCTATTTGGTTCGTTTCCTCGAATCCGTCATCCACGAATGTCTTCGTACTTATGTGAATGTGTTCGTGCTGAAGGTCTAATTCTCCTTCATAAAAGTCGTTGTATGCAGACAGAGTTGTTTAGCCATGAAATCGTGAAGTAAATATACGAGGACGTCTCTAAATCTTCGTTACACGCAGTTTCCAGCTTTTATGGATCGGACAGATTGAGATGATCACAGAAAAGTCGATCATCAGTTTAGGTGTGGTGGCGGCTTGGTTAGATCGGATGAGGTCTAACTAGAGCCTTGCTCATATTAAAAGGCATCACTACGGCGATATTACCATCCTCGTATTAAAGGGCATCACTACAATTCGAACTAATAAAGAAAATCGCTTCGCTAAAACTAAAAGAGAAAAAGAACAATGTTGAGGTAAATAGAAAATAGCATGTTAGTGCCACCTGACAATCGACAAGACCCAAAATCAAATGAAATACAAAGATTTCTATTCCAGGTATTAGGAAATGTTCATCGCCACACTGTCCAGTGTGTCTTGATGATTAATATGTTCAACGAAAAAATATTCCTTTTTCTTTGGTGAGCAGAGATATTTTTGCTTTCTCTTTCTTTTTTCGTCTTTTCTATTTTATGAGTTTCATTTTTATTCGCATTTCCAGTGAATTGTAATCGTACCATTTCAATTGATACAAGTCTTCAGATTTTCTCTTGTTTTTTCAATATGGGTAACATCATTCATCGGAGTTAAATGTATTTTTGGTAGAAAATTATCATTTCTTTTCATTAAGCTTTTTAGGGAATTTTAGGTTATAAACCGTGAACTATTAGATGTGTATTCTACTGTTCCATAGAGTTTGTTATCTTCAGTTGCAATATAGAAACACTTAAGACTTTAGAAAAGTCGCGAGAGAATCGCTTATAATCATCCCATTTTCTAAATCTAAGTTTCCTGTTTTTTCTTTAGAAGTATCGGCTGGGTAGGTCATCTGAAACGAACCAAAATAGTTTTTTCAAGATAAGTGCTGACAAGTACTACAAAACTTTGAATTTTGAGTGCCGTTTGGGGAGGGGGAAAAATAGCTCTCAGAATGAAGAATAGTATTTATTATTTGTTACCATACATATTACTTCCTAAAATGTTTTAAAACTCGTGCTTTTCTGGTTTATTCCTAAACCATTTGTGATGAATATTGTTTAATTAGTGAAATGATACTACCGTTATCTAAAGTATGCTAGCTTCAAAAATAACTCTGAGTTAACCATTATAGTCATTCTCAGTCATTTCTTTTTCTTCAACGATGTAACTAACATGCGTAAGACCATGTTTTTTACAACACAGAAGATTTGCAGGTTCTGGTATTTTTTGCTGGCAGGTGCTACCGTTTGTTCTTTATTTTACTGGATCTATATCTCAGTGGTGCCAAGCAGGTTTGCTTATTTCGATGTATCTAGTAATATGCGTCTCAGAAATTCAAGCATGACATAAGGCTTATCGTGTGTTCAACATAGGCCACCCCTCATTTGCATCTGAAGTGAGAACAGATTGAAGTGTGAATGAACTTGCGTTGCTACGCCCTTCGGCGCTTGCAGATTTGCTGTTGTTCGACCACGCGGGGCGTGGTGCTGTGTGTTGCACCTATGCCAAGACTGAAACTTGAGTATTTTAGCCTCCATTTAAGCAATATCAGCGCAACAATAACATCATAGCAAGACCGGCAGATATACGTATGAATAAGAATAATGAAACGAGCGTGCAAGAATAATACGATGAATAATGAGATATAAATGGGGCATCATACAAATAGAGCAAGAGCTGTAGTTAGGTAGAATCGCGATAGTGTGCTAGGAAGTTGGTCGAAACACTTGCAAGATTGCCGAGGCAGGTACTCTTACAGTACTAGTCGCAGGTATGTATAGCTAATGATGCAGATTGACCAGGCTCATTCCATCAGTTCATGGTGTGCTAGCGAAACGGCACAAGAAATACGATCCAGCAGTTTATGAGAAAAGTTAACAACATTTTATAATCACTGTAGAAGGTGAAGCATGGTATAAGTAGACAGAGAATATTGTCTATGTTGCACAGAATATTCTCTATAGCATGTTGTTCCCATTCTTCTCTTCTTCTTCCACTATTTCATGCTTTAATCATAAAGCAGTGACTGAATGTAGCGTAAACCGAAAATATGAGAAATGAAAACCTTTTTGAATTGATGACGTGGTTTGGAAAGATGAGGTGGGTCATAAACCACATTCTCCGAGAAAATGTCCACTTTATTTTAATTGTAGTGAATTGTCTTTATTACGCTCTTCGTGTACCCAAGTTTGGCGGGAGATGCTTTCAAATATATTCGAAATATAACTTCAATGATGCTGAGATATTTGCAAAACTCCGGACCGCAGGTGTCTACGGTGGGAAACGAACGCGCTATTGTCCTTTCCGGGGAGTAACGCGTTCACCAGCACACCATGCGGGTTCTTCGTTTCGCCTTTCTCTCAGCTAAGTCTTCGGTCCGGAGTTTTGCAGATATCTCAGCATCATTGAAGTTATATTTCGTAATATAGCCTGCAATTAAAAAGAGTGGGGAGTAACGATGAAATCCTTAGTCACTGAAAAGCTTAATGCCGAACATTAATGTATTTAAGGCTTTATTCGAGAAAACTTACATAGAAAATCTGTCCACCACATGACGTCATTCTATAAGGTTATCGAACAGGCAAAATTGATTGCAGGCAACTCAACTTCGTGGGAAAGTACCTCACTGGAATTGAAGGCTACAAGATGGTTGACTCACAGTCATTGCGGAGATTTGTCTTCCATTTTCTGCGACAGGTAACATTGTCAGCATTCTCGCAACAAAACCCTAGAGGAAAGACCACAAACACATCATTAACTTAAAAAATGGATTTTTTCACTATAAATGGAGTTGGAGTATATTCCACTAGAAAATTTGGGCATTATGAGATCAAAACGAATTTCCATTTGGAATTTAATAGTACTTTATAAAAAAAACTTACCAAAGTATTGAAACCTGCTGGGGGTGGTCGGAGTTTAGAACATTATCGGTGAATGTCGTTAACTAAAAGTCAAGACCACTGTGTAGAATGACATCTTATACGAGTTGTAAAATATATACAGTAATAAAAATTCGCTCAACATGTAATTGTTTTTATTTAAAGGACGGCGTATTTTTACTACGAATGGTAGCAACACATGCCGGCGAGCTACCATGTTATGAGCTTGCGAAAACATTGTGGAACAATTACTGTGATAACAAAGAAGGCAAGATGCATGACGTCTGAGCGTTCACTTCAGCACCATCATCATCATTGTCATCATTCTTCTTGTTTATCATCATAATCATTCTCTCGCCTTCATTCTTCAACAACCCTTCTCATCTACCACACATATGATACTTTCAACATTCACTCCATCCTCGACCAATCAGCAATAATTATTTTGCTTTAGCGGTTTCGTGTAATACATTATATATATATATATATATATATATATACATATATATATCGTATAATAATAGCAATCGATACCGTCTTGTCGCCTCTCCTATTTCTCACTCCTCAGTTCAGTACTACTATTGTTATTATAATTATTAGAGTCCTAATCGTCTTTCTTTACCTAGATATACTAATATGGACGCGATGCCGTCGCTCTAGCTCTCTGCGTTTTCTCAGCCATTGCGCCACTTCAACGCCCGAGTAGCACGAGCAGCTGGCATGCCTTCATTTCACTTACATTAATCTCTTATAAGAACATAGAATCCATATTTTAGGATTCAATGAATTCGTGTTTTAAAGTCTCTTCAGATGCCGTTCCGGATTCCTGAAGAGATTTCAACAGATTTTCCTGATGTTCTTCAGAAGCTTACCCCTTTTTCAAGCTCACAGTTGTCATATTTGTGCTAGAAACTGAATATATTCGTCTTATTAACGATAGCTGCGAGATTTAGCGAAGAAAAAACACAGTCGGTTGAATCATTTTCAATTTAAAATAAACGCAACAACCACATTTAGTGGACAGTGAAGTGGTCCTGTTCACACGGCATGAACCTCTAGCGTCTATAGCGTCTAGTTTTATGATCGCTGCTAAAGATTAGCATTGGATAGAGATGTCATAGATGAAGTAGCTTCCGAAGTACATCGGATTTCGAACGTCGTATACTTCTAGTCAAGTGTGCCTGTTATGAATCTCCATAATGTTTTCCCACTGCCGACCGCAGAATACTCTTTCTCCATCGTCTTCAATTTTCTTACAACTCTCAGCACATCCTCAGCACTGCGACACTTTCTATATACCAATAATATTCATGAACTAATTCAATTTGAATGCTACACTGTGTTCCATTGAACTCGGCGCGACTCTCATTGTATTTTCAACATTGTTAGTGATTATTTTAAGGAGCTTGCAAGATTCAATGCTAATTGTTTGACTTCATCTGTTCTACAGAGCATCTTTTATTTGGAGTGCATTAACTTATTGTTGCCGTTCCTACATAATAGAGAAATATTCTTTGAATAAACTACCCATTTATAAAAGTAATATATGGGAATATATCATCTTCATCACTTGTAATCCCCCTACTCAACGAAAACTTCAGTAGCTATCAGTAAATTCTCCGTTGCCACCTATAATAAGACCAGGACTACCCATTGAATTTCTTTCTCTCACGATAAACGAACAGCATAAATCTTCAGTGTGAAGTCCTTCATTTACTAATGAGCACATGCGAATTGCACGCCGGATTATTCCGAAGTATATAACAGGCTTATTTGTTGGTGGTGAATCTGATCCGCCTCGCATGTATAATATTCCCCAACCATTTAAGTGTGGGCTTTCGGTCAATTAACCAGCAAGGATACAATCGAGATATACGCCAGCACACCTACAGATATCTGCATGAATATGATTACATGCATGCAAGAACTTTATGGTTTAATATGGCACACACGAAAAACTAATTTCCTGAATCCCACCTCTGTCTCGAGAAAAACACTACTCATAATCGCTTCTGGTCAATGTGTAGCAGATGATTAACGTTTGACAGATCAGTAGATGGTATTATAAAGGATGGACGGTTAAAGAGTCTGGCGTTCATTAATTCCGCACGGGTGCGCCCTCTATTAAGCATCGTAAAGGTGTACATTCATCTTAAACATTAAATTTCAGCTACCTAAACTCATGACTATCAACTAAGTAATTTCATCTTCAAAGCAAGTCAAGTACCAGTTCTCCGATCATGGAGAGCTGAGAGGCTTTTATGCTTATAACGCAGTATAGGAAATTCGTTGACTCAAGACAATACTGTAGTGAACAGAAATTGCGATGTTTTTATCACAAGCCTTTCCTCAACGCTATTTTACTACACTTTGTGAGTACTGGAAATAACTACTGAATAGATAAATGCTTAAGTGAATGAGTTGGGATAAGAAAACAAATTAATGGATATAGAAGTTGTTACCACAAATGACCATCGAATCAAAAGAATCATAGTGATCTAATACTGTATGGTTAACTTAATTCTAAAATCAGAGTTATTTTCATCTTGCCGGGCTTCGCTTGTTGTGCGGAACGCAGCACTTTTTCCATTCAGTTCGTTGTCCTATAGCAAGAAACCATGGAGATCATCGTATTTTCGCGTGTAGGCTGTCAGTTGAGGATACGCTAAATGCTCGTCGAGTCGATTTTTTTTATCGGTGGGTGGGCAACAATGCTCGAATTTTCTCAGATCTTCATCATGAGCAGTTATCGATCTCTGTGAATCGAAAAATGCTCTTTCCAGATGAGGTTGGTACCAATTTGCCGATCCAGAAGAGGTCTGGCGCTTTCCTGCGTTGAGGAGTCAAATCAGCGACAATACATGTAGTGTACGATGTTTTTCCAATCACTGCGTTTCGTCCGTTCATTCTTGGACATGGACGAAAAATTAGAATAATCGATTTACCGTTTTCTTGATGAACTGACATGAGATTACTAATAACAATATTTATTAACAATCTCGTGTTACCCCATCAGATAACAGTGAGTTGCATGATCAATGCCGAGGTTAGTAGAAATTCGGCCTTATGGATCGGATTTATAGCTAGATAAATACATATTGTACATACACACATGTGCATTCGCATACATATACATACGGATGTACACAGATACACACTAAGAAACATATATGGACATATACATAGATACATACATACCACGTTCACTACGAACAAATAATCTGTGTATGTAATCATATACACGCAAGTGAACATATTATACATAGACGCACCACTCCACAATACATGGAAATCTCTGGAACAGAAACATAAACAAAATTAAATAACATGCAACTAAGATGAATAGGAGGCCCATCAGTTGATAGTACATGGAGTAGAAAGATTTCTGATACTGTCTTTACAATACAAGTTAGTAAATAGACAAACCAACGACGATATCAAATCTGACTAACACACACTGTGAACTGAAAGCAATCCTCTCAGGATTTCACGTCTTCTATTAAAACAAAGTGCAAACTCTTCAACAGTCAATATCAGAAAGCTAGGGAATTTTTGCCTTCACCGCCTCATCATGGCTGTGACGTGTTCCTGGGCGTCGGGCTGAGATGTACAACGAGGGTATTCATCCCCCCGCATGGTATCCCAAGCTGAGAAGTCCGGCGTTCTCATCAGGAAGCCCAGCTAAGAGGAAACCGATACTGGGATCCACCACCGTCGTGGTATCAAAATAGTCGCATGGTGGCAAATCTCCCTCTGATCCACAAAAGCGGCGACTGCCTGTGGAGATGACGACCTGTAGCAGACTTTGGCCGGTCTGACCTCGGGAGAGGGAAGCACAGGGGCTAAACTAGCAAGAGAGAGAAAAATGGAGAATAAGCTGGAACCCGAACAACCAGTGAGGACGGAACGTCCGAGTACCGAAGTAAGTAAGGAAGTTTTCGAAAGAAAAGAATTCGTAAAAGTCATGTACTTACCCCAACTGTCGACGATCGCCGAACACCATCGCGTTTCCAATTTGAATGACTCTTTTTCTTATAACTTAGCTAATTACAATGATTCGGGAGAATTTCGATTAGATACTGAATGACTTGAGTCATTTCAAAACACCTAAATCGTAAAGTTAAAGACGTTTAGAAAAACAAAGAACTAGTTTAAAAGAAAGAACTAGCACCTGCGAAGCGACAGGAAGAAAAGAAGAAGAATAGAATAGTGAAATAGTAATCTGTCGATGATGACAACAACAAGCAGCTCTACCCGAAATGTCCGGGTGTAGACGATCCGCGCCAATTTAGATAGATCAAAATCAATCAATGCTCAGAAAATCACTTCGGGACCATTTCAGCGCTGGGTGAGCGAAGTCCTCTAAATTTGTGCCCTTCTTTCCTAGTGACACTAACCTATTATTATTTCCAATTTACGTCTCAGTCTCTTAGAGAAAGGTTTCCGTCTCCATCTATCTTATAATTAATCGCATTTCAGGGTCGATGGTGAGAATATCCATAGTCTTGGCAGTAGTACTTCTGCCTATAAGCATTTCACTGCCATCAGTGTTGAATACAGTCGATTCTGAACGAGCACCGATTCGTCTAAGAAGATCGGACGTACGTCTTAGTTATTTGCCCTATATGATTGCTTGATGTTCAAAGGAATGCTATACCTAGTCAGAGCTAATGCGCGCATGTGGCGCAGTGGTCGGAGGCGCCCTGCGGTACACATGTGATCGATTCTCACTCCTCTAGCCCACCAAGTCTTCAATCCTTCAGTGATCGGTAAATTGGTACCAGACTTGTCAGGGAGGATAGCAGCACTGGCTCATACATCGGCAGGCCACCGCGAGTCAGTGTAAAGACCAAATATGCATTCAATCACCTCTAACGGTGCTTAACGAAGACGAATGCATGGCGCATCCTTCACGGATTGATCAACGCTGAGAGCTTTATCTTTTGTCCTTTTAAACAGTTTTAGTTGTGAGAATGGTATTGCCTTCTATGTCCTTATTTCAATCAATATATTTTTTAGGATGAAATACAAGCGTAAACAGCATATGTAGTGAGTAATTTCATACTTTTGTTGAAAGTCTACAAGCTATTGGCGTTGCTAGAAGCTTTCATTCTTCTCAAAATGTTCCTTTTCAGATTCTTCAGCAACCTAACAACGAAAGAAACGTGTTTAACGTAAAAGTACCAGCCTTTATCGAATCCATACTTCATTCTACAAAGTGGGAATGAGTTGCTACATCGTTCTTTTTCTCCTGTTTCTATTACTTTTTACAAAGATAGGACTGGTATAGGGGCGTGTGGCGCAGTTGTCGGAGGCGCCCTGCAACACACACTTGGGATCCGCCCCCGTGGTCGGCAAAGTGCTGCCAGACTTCTCGTAGGCTACTGCGAGTCATTGTAAAGACCAGATATGCAATCAATCACCTCCAACGACGCTTAGTGAAGTCGAATGTATGGTGCGTCCCTCAGGGATTGATCAACGCCGAGAGCTTTATCCTTTTATCCTTTTAATACTGGCATGCTTTTTAAAGTGTTTGATTCAAAACTCATGGAGTCAAGTAGAGAACAAGCTATTGTTATTCCTACTTTCGATCTCGACTTTCAAGCATTTCCTCAACCTCATAATATTCTATACCGTTGTATTATGATCAGCTGAGGAAAACCATATTTGACATTAACTTGAAGAATTATTCGTTTCCATATGAGAATGTAACTGGCTTAAAGTGCTCTCATTCAGGAACTTTTTCGTTGGACCTTCAGGTGTTATCACAAAGCTTCGAAACTTTGTCAACGGTAAAGTAAGTGATTCTTATATGATTATATCATCACTGGACTAGCCGTGCCATGTTCCAGCTTTATTGACACTGTGTTAGCCTTTTGTTTGCTGCCTACTGTAATTGTTCACAGCAGGGTATGATGTGAAGTACAACCACAAAGATGCTGAGATAATCGCAAAACTTGAACCCCTGGCCAGATCGAACCTCGTCTACGTTTTCCGTGGGCTCGCGTATCGCACACCTCACCACTGAGGTCGTTGCTTTGCGTTTCTCTCAGCTAGTTTTCTACCTAACGCTGCCATCAGCAACCATCCGTCAGCGGTATTGACGGGATATCTCAGCATCGCTGTGGTTGTATTTCTTCGCACTTCTTCATTTCTTCATAGATTCTGTTTTTTTTTAGATTAAGGTGTCGACTCATTTTTTTGGTCGAAAAATAGATTTGCAAGCGAACATACCACTATCTTTAGAAGAAGTTGACAAAGCGTTAAGATCATTCTTCGATAAGCTGCGTGCAGATCCTATGACAAGGATATTTTTCGTCATGTATCTAAACGCGGTGTAGGTGTTTTTCTATGGGTAATCAAATTTTTGATCGTTTCCGTTTCATATCAGACTTACTGAGAGAACACAACTTTATCGACAAGTACTCTTTCTTCTTAACTTTTTGACCTAGTCTATTTCATAATGAGTAATCCCTAAGTGCATTAACTTTGCTCTTAATCTCGTTTGTTTATCGTATTCTTGTTTTCAGAGTGGTAATTGTAGTTTTCTTGTCACTGATTGCTAAACACATTCAAATTTCACTGCAATCTTTACGATCTCGCGTGAAGATGAACACTCCTGCACCACGAAGCACTCATTTTCGAACCATCTCTCCAGATTTAACTATGCCTCATAAACCAGTGATAAGTCGTCAATCGTCTGAATTGCAAGGTGATACGTACTTAAGGATATCATTACAGATCTTCTTAAGCTTCTTTGCACTTGTCTTTTAATTAAGAAGGACAAGTACATGAGTGGCATTTCTCACTTGTCTTTTCTTTCTGTAATGATAACGTTGCTTTTTAATGATTGTTAATATAACGCGTGAAGAAGGGTGCATGTACCACAATGTTCGGAACCTCACTGCCCTGCAGTACCCATGGGATTGATCCCTACGCCCCAGACTCACCGAACTCTCCATTCCACCGGGATCGGCAAATTGGAGCCTAGTTTCTCTGGGAGGATAGCAGCACTGACTGGATACATCGCTAGGCCACCGCGACTCATTGTAAAGGCCAGATATGCATTCAGTCACCTGAAAACGATACTTAATGAAGTCGAGTGCATGAGGCATCCCTCAGGGATTGATCAACGCCGAGCGCTTTACTTTTTATTTTTTTTTATTCCACTACTGATCATATTTGATACAGCTAAATGGTTGTTCAACCATATACAAGCTTATACATTTCTAGTTCACATAATTATTCTTCTCCGTCAACTTTGGAGATAGTTGGTCAAGTTAACATCCCAACTGAAGACTCAATTTTTTAGAGAATCCCGTAGGAGAGAGTAGCATTCATGCGACTAACGATGACATGTCGATCAATTGGTCTGTTATGGTCGATCCATCATTGATCAACTCCGCTAATCCGAATACGTTCCATACTTCGTGAGTGTTAAAACAAATGCGTGGATTCCCGAGCATGTTGTGACGATAACATATTGATTTCTAGAAGTAAAGCCTCTCTACAACTCACTGATCTTCGTGGAATACTAGCCTCTGATGAGGATGATTATTTAGACTGTATGTTGGAGCATTTATACCTGTTCTTTTCTTTGTATCATTCGTTTTCCTGAATTTTCTTATTTCGAGATGTAACACAACTCTCTTGCATACCTCCTTGTAGCGAAGCTGGTCCAAGTCAATGTCCAGTACGTGAGTGTTATGTAACTTGATTTTTTCTTAAGTACAATATTATTACCTGGTATCCTCTTCAGAAACAACACGGAAGCAAAGTCCTTTCTTAGCACGAAACTTGAAGTTCTTTATCGGTAAGTTTGATGACGCATGTTCCTAACCGCAATACTTATTTAAAATTGACGTTATTTTTACAGAAAAGAAATGATCGAGGTATCTTCCACACAGGATGACTTCACAATCCAAAAGGCGCGATGAAAAAAGACTCTATAGGTGTTTTGTGCTTATTTTTTGGATTTCTAAAACTTTCTACTGACTATATTGTACAAGCTTGCCGAATACTATTACGAACCATAGCCAGAGTTTAACATCTATAGTATTATCTAAGCCATATCCAGCAGGAAGCTTTAGATAATTAAATACCTTGCTCACTTTCTTTTGGATTTCTCTTGAAATCATGAACTTTCTCAACATGAAAGTTGCATTTCATTTCCGAGTAATAAAATAAAAGTAGAGGACGATGAGTCTAGCTCAGTGTTGATCGTTTAGAAGTGAAAATACCACAACACTACACGAATACAATGTTTTGTAGGCATTTTCGTTCCAACAATGACTGTGGATCTCGAAGGTAATTACTACAGAAGTTCAAGTACATGAAGCACACTTCTATAAACACAAACCGAAGAGTAAAACGGCATTGACTTCAATAATATAAATTCCAAACCTACAAATGCTGTAATGGAAAAAGACGTTAATAGAGATATGGATCTGTACATATGAGGGAAATACACATAATACACATGGGAAGTACTTTAGGCAACCCAAAGATCACAGCTAATGATAGAACAGTGTCGACGGTGAGGCTTAGACGACTGATTGAGTGCCTTCACCAGGTGCACCAAGACCGCGTGACTGCTGGAACATCACCGATACTCCGAATTCAATTCTCTTTTTAGTTATAAGGAAATATCAACAACAACACTTGTAATATGCATATATATCCCAGTGTTACAGACTGTCGGAGATCAGGCTGCACAATTTTCAACAAGAAATAATGTGCCCAATAACGATTACGGCAGTAAAAATCACTGATGAGAACACAGAACACATTACAATGGAAAGCGCATAATTGTTCTTGCCTTTGAATACTTATTCCACAAACATACCTTCTGCATTTCGTTGTATCGCATCTTCTGTGTATGTCCGTCAAATCGTTTATAAGTGAAATCAACAAACTCTCCCCGATGACCAGGCTGCTCCTCCGGCTTCTCTGGCACAGTAAGAGCTGCTAAAATGTATGTAATAGGCCTAACACTTCCACTAATTACTCTACTGTCAAGAAATAGATTTAGGTGAAAGTAGTTCGGACTTACGCCATCGTAAATCGACGTCTGGAAAATCATCAAAGTTGCTGGTATCATCAATACTTTTCACCTCCACTCGGATAGGCGCTGGTCGCTCTCTAAAGAAATTATTGTGAAAAAAAGACTGTCAACTGAGATTTCAAGTAAGAAAAGGGAGGAACTCCAGCTTTTATAGATTTCACTTCAACAGAATATGGGAAATCCTCACATGGTAGATAATAGATCAAACCTTAAGCAAGTGATGTTTATAAGAAGTACACTGGTTTCTTTTTTATAAGAAGTGTACTGGTTTCTTTTTTATAAGAAGCATACTGGTTTCCTAATTTTTATAAACCCCATTTACATTTAACGAATCCAACACTGCTAAACATTCCACTTGTATATATCCAGGAATTTGGGTCGAAGTCCGAATAATGAACGATTTCGCTGCAAAACTTAATAGAATAAGAAAAAGGAGCCTTGAGAACAAAGACCTTCGCGGTTTTTGACCGCTGTGTTTGATGCTTAGCTCTTAAAAGAGCTCAGCACCCAACCAACGGCAAATGCGAAATTTCGCGCGCCTATTTGACCGTTTGATGAAACGGCAAATTCTCTGCTGGTTAGCACAAACGTGGTTGCTCGTTGTTCACTTTATTACTACACTGACTTCTTTTCTCATCTAGAGCAGTTTGTGATAAGATATATACGATGTGCGTTTCAAAACATTATCGATAAGCATGGCATGCTTTACATGGAAATAAACAAGCAATCCCCATAAAAGCAATCATCCATCTAACGTCTAGCGAGGACAATTCTTCTCGAAAAAATGCGTTCGTTAATAGGCGGCTGGGAAGACATAACCTTTTCCGTTTTGCCAATAATTATCACTTGGTAAGGATTGATTAAACTCAGCATTTCAGTACTTAGCGCCAACTTCGAGAATGGGATGACATAGGAGTTAAAGTACACGGCTGGCAGCTATGTATTCTTTCTTTCGCTAAGGGCATCATTCTCATTACACTAACCATTAATCAGACAAAAAGGACAGTCAACAGTGTGTATGGAAAAATAGGACCTCGGATGAAACTCAATAAAAAAATTGGCGTATGACGAAATGCATTGAAATGGCGTCTCTGACTCTTCATTAACGCTCGCTAGAACAGTCATCCACAAATACTCCACTATATATCTGAGTCGGAAAGGAGAAGTAAGGCTCGTCTCTAGAACTAAGCAGGAAGGAAAGAACGCTTCAGGTAACTACAATGGGATCAACAAAAATTTGAAAAAGAGAAAAAAAAGACGAAAGGCTTAGCGCCAAACCAAGTAAAATTGAAATTCGACTATCAAAAGCTAACATCGCTGAACTATTTTTTTCAATGCGCTGCAAAATTTGGTACGTTATTCACTTTATAGAGAAACACTACACTACACCTTAAGGAAATTCGGCCTTATCCAGGCTACTTCTCTATATCTCTTATAAATGAAGTATCTTGATATAAATACTACCAAGAAGTAGCTTATTTTGCATAGGAATAAAAGAACAATTACTAGTAACTCCACATTACAATATCCTGCGATAACTATCCTAACCAAAAACACTATTTTGAAAAATGATCTCTCTTGATATCATCCCTCCGGCTTACTGTAGCACAAAGGGATTCCCGTGTTCGAAATGAGATGTAGACAAAGTGTTTCAACAACTATTAGGATTATGGAAGTTTACTACGTAGTCGAGATTTTCACCAATAAGCTGGGCATAGTAGTGTGCCCTTTTGCTGTCCAAGTGCTGAGAGCTGCTCCAAATGGCTGATTATTTCCCAACCTCTCCATTTCCGGTTCTTTACGAGTTCTTCACTCGAGACCTGATAGAACCACTGACAAATGGCAGCTGCGTCAGCATATAGAGAATAAAAGTATAAAGCTTTCGGCGTCGACCAATCATTGAGGAATGCGCCATGCATCCGACTTCATTAGGTATCGCTGGAGGTGACTGGATGCATATCTGGCCTTTACAATGACTCGCGGTGGCCTACCGATGTATCGAGCCAGTCCTGCCATCCTCCCAGACAAGTCTGGCCTTAATTTACCGACCCCCGAGGGATGGAAGGCTTGGTGGGCCAGAGGTGCGGGAACTGATCTCATGTGTGCTGCAGGACGCCTCTGAGCACTATGCCACATGCCCTCTGCGTTAGCATATAGTGTTTCAAAAATTATTCCAAAGAACAAAACATTTCTAAATAACTGAAGAACACCGAAGGGCCGCAAGAGTTCAAACTGTCCTGATGCTTCAATTCGGGTAAGTTGCACAGTGAGTCCGCTGTTCTATAATACAAAGAAATTAAATCATACCAAAGAAAGTTAACACAACATTTAATGTTGTAAATAAGTGGGACGAGGTAACATGGGAGTGAAAAGAAACAGCGTAGTTGATATAAGCAGTTCGACACCGCATGTATAAAAGCGATCTACAACTGAACCTTGAAATAACGGCATTCACGAAATACGAGTGTTTGATGATGACACGAATTTGATGACTTCGTCAGAGTGAACCAAGCGAATAACTCCATGGCTTTAACCTTGTATACAACGAACGCTTAGTTGAGCAGGAGAAAGCTGCTGGTCGCGGTCTAAGGATCTTCACAGTGTCGAAGATTCAGTAAAAAGAAAGTGTAACTCTGCACTCATCCGTCGATACTACAGCTCTTCCCACTACAACACATGCATTGGAAATCTGAACGATGAGTAGTGTGGATGAAGGCATGAAAGTGCTCATACCCCTTAAGTGAATAAAACCCGTTTTACAACTCTTGTACGAGATAAGCAGTTACCAAGACATTACTAGCCGCTGCTCAAACAATACAATGGTTAATGAAAGTTGTACACCACTGGGGTCATTTCAAAGGTTCATACAAGAAAAAGAGATCAACATCAACATCCGAAGATCAAGTTAAAACTAAAACTAAGTGGGTAACGCCAATCTCTTAGAAGAAATCCACCTTCATGTGGTGACAATTTGGAGACGTGTTGTCACACATATTTAGGGAATCCAAAAAATTTCGTCACTAGTTCAAAAATATAGGAAAAGTCAGATGAGAAGTGTAAGAGATCATTAGAAGACTCACATTTGGTATGTGTACACTTACCTAATATGATTCCAATCGACACGTCTGAAAAATATACACTGCTTAATCTCTTCCAGACCTCCATTGTGACCCATTCGACGTTCCGGTTCACAACAAAATCGCTTAATAGTCTATAACGCAAAAATGTTGTAAATCAGCCAACTTCTGCATAAAATATGTCACGAAATGAAACTAACTGTCTTCGCGTCAACACTGATGGGCATCTCAGGTGGGAATACCAGAGTCTGCTGCCAATTTACCACTTTTCGGTAGGTCTCCTGTGGTGTCTCCGAACAAAATGGTGGATATCCTAGACAATAAAAGGAGTGAAAAAGAGCAAAAATTTTATCAACAGTTCCTGAGTCCAATAATCCTAGTAAGAACTTGGTATGGGTGTTGACTTATTTACCAATAAGCATTTCATATAAAATAACACCAAGACTCCACCAGTCACAACTTTTTGTGTAGCCATTTGGTTGGAATACTTCTGGCGCAATATAATCAGGAGTACCAACCGTTGAATATGCCTAAACATTGTACAATAACGCAAGTCAACTGAAGCCGACAACCGACAAAAAACACGTAAATATTACTAAATAAAAAGAAATAACTAGAAATTAACAAAGGCTGTGCGATAGTGCCACCTAAACCACACCACAGAGATTTCGATGCCTCGTGAAAATTGTGAAAATTTGCGACAACAATGCTCAAATAACTTATTTTGTAAAATCCTTGTACAGTGTTCGTTACGAAACTAACTAATCTTAAATGAAACGAGTGAAAATGACTCCTCTCAACGATTTCGCGCCTTATCGTGGCCGGGAGATCTTCCTGGATGTCGGGCTCCGATGTACAGCACTGGATTCATCCACTTACCAGAGTCCGCCAAGCTGAAAACCAGTCCGGTGTTTCCATTGGGAAACCCAGCTAAGAATAAACCAATACCAGGATCCACCACTGTTCGGTATCAAACTAGTCGTATGGTGGCAAATTTCCCTCCGATTCATAATGACGGTGATGGTAACGACGTAGGACTCACCTTGGCTAGGATGACCTCGACATTCCAGGGACTACAATAGCTAAACCAGCAAAACTCCGAAAAGTGGAAATTATGTTGAGCTCGCATATCCAGTGAACATGGGTAATCAAAGTATCCATGTGAAGATTGACTACTAATTGGACCTCCCCCAGAACTAACCTTGAAGAAATGTCATATAGTGGAATTTTCCATCTATCCTTCTTCAAATTTGAAATAAATAAAGAAAAACTTAAGAAGAGCGAAAAGGTGAAACTAACGTAGGCTCTCCGATTCTTCTTCCATGTCTCTGCCTTACGTTTTGATTCGACTGGTTTGGAAACGAAATCCGAAGGCAGCTGAGAAGGCCAGTTTCTGGAACGTAAAGTTACAAAAAATAGTTGAGAAAACTGAAGAACTTGATATTTTTCGTTCACCTGTAGTGCTCGGTGCGATGAATTTTCTTCAGGCCGGTACATAATCCAAAATCTGATAACTTTACATGACCCTAAATTTGACGTATTTGTGGAGGGCCTCTCATCAAACCCTATTAATCATATAAAGAAATAAAAATGGAAACAAAAACAAACCCGTGCATCAAGGAGCAAATTGTCAGGTTTTATGTCGCGATGAATGAAATCTAGATTATGAATAAACTGGATAGCGAGTGCGGCTTCAGCAATATAAAACTGTGCTGCTTCTTCACTTAAAGTGTCCTTTTTTATGAGCAGTGTCATCATGTCCCCTGAAAGTAGGAAATGAAAACCACGTTTTCAAAGATAATTTCGAACAAGTAAGAATGAATACTTGCGTAAATTTTAAGTCATGAATAATAGTACAAGGTGACAAGAAATTCTTCATCGGCTGTGGACTTCTTGGCCTTTTGACAACGAAAAATAATTTTCCAATAACAATAGCGCTTTACGTGTTGTAAACATGACAGAATTGTAGAAGAGACTTCATTCTGACATTCTACGGGTATAAATGAGATGTACGCTACCACTTAGTGTTAGTATGGTCCGTCATGTAAATGCATTGCTGGCAGCACTTGGAAGATCTTGCACTCCATGTTGCGTCTATTTCGTTGTTTTTCACACCCGAAAATTCCATACAATGACCATAGAGGTTAAAACGAAACAAGATTTAATTGTTAATCAAATCAACGGCCAAAGAACTTTTTCCAAAACAGGTTTTACTTAAATCACCAAGTTCAGAGAATGGTTTATCTGGCCTCACCCCTACTATTTTAATCCACTTTGGATTACCTATCGAATGAATATACATAGTGAGGTTAAACTTTCTGGAATGTAATAAACTGGGAATAGACACTATGTTATCATTACACCTCCCAACGGTTTACCGCCTCATTGCGGCCCGGAGGTGTTCCTGGGTGTCGGGCTACGAAGCACAGCAGGGGTTCACCTTAGGAAGGGTCTCCCATGCTGGGAAGGGGTTCGGCGTCTCTACCAGGAAGCCTTGCCAATAGTAAACCACCACAAGGGCCACGACAGCCTGTGTTGGGGACGATCTGGGCAGACTTTGGCCAGGCTGACTCCGGGAGTCCAGAGAACCACGATGGCTAAACCAGCAAAACTCCGAAAAAATGGAAGTTATGCTGAGGTTCGCACAACCAGTGAATACGGGCCATCCAAGTAGGTCATTACCATCCTTTGGTCAAAACGGACTAACGGACACCAGAGTCTCCACACCGGGAATTATAGGTTAAATCTGAACAAGGTAAAACGAAAAAACTTGAAAAAGGGAAGCATAATGGAGTCAGATAAGATGTTGATATCATCTTTAATCTAGTAGAAAATGCAAATACGACAAAAGAAGATAAGACACATGCCTACCTCCAGGTAAAAACTCCATAACAAGATACAAATTAGCGAAATCCTGGAATGAATAGTACATCTTTACTACCCACTCGCAGTCCGCTTCTGATAAAATGTCCCGTTCAGCTCGCACGTGGGCAGTCTAAACAAATAAGAACAAGAGGAAATCGCACCTCCAGAAATCAAAACAATTACCTGTTCTTTCTCTAACATTTCACTTTTTCGAAGGATTTTCATAGCATAGATATGACCACTATCGATCTTCTGCACCAAACGAACCTATCAATAGTAGACAACTGTGCATAGACCTCAAACGTTTGCTTAGAACGGCATTTTGTCTTAGAGTGGTGGTAAATATTTCAGCGAACGCTAAAAATAAGACGAGAAAAAATGAGACATGTCATGGAGATAAAGGCTAAAAAGGATAAATCTCTCGGAGTTGAGCAATCCATAGGGGTGCGCCATGCATTCGACTTCACTGAGCATCGGAGGTGACTGGATACACATCTGACCCATACTCGCGGTGGTCCATCGATGTATCGAGCCCGCGCTGCTATCCTCCCAGACAAGTCTGGTACCAATTTGCCGCCTCCAAAGGGACTGAAGGCTTGGTGAGCTTAAGGCGAGGGGATCGATCGGAAATGTATTGCAGGGCGCCTCCGACCACTGCGCTATGCGCGCCCTAAAACAAGTTTAAAAAAGTCCAAAAAAAGGGAAAAACAACCTCTCCGAATGCTCCACGTCCTATGACCTTCAAACTTTCGAAATCAGTTACTTCTAAGCGAGTCCGTTTCAGACGAAGGAAATCCGTCTCTTTCGCGTATTGAATCTTCCGTCGTTTCTCCTTTTCATCCTCATTGATGCCTGAAAAGTCGATAACAGAGTTATAAGTTACAATGTAAGCATGAAGAAATGAAACCAAGTAAGTACCTTCAGCTGTCATCTTCTCTTCCAATCGTTTAGCCCGCGATTCACGTTCAATAGCCTGAGTAACGACTTGTGCATAATACGATTCGATTGCTAGTCTCGTTCGACTTGCCTTATCCCTCATGAATTGTGATATCACAGGCTTCTCAGTCATGTCTAGCACTACAAAAGTACTATCAAACAACTGCATCAAACTCGAAGATCAGCAAAGCTTCCAAACGAACATTCTAAGCGGATGAAACTAGTAGGTTAGGAAGTTGCCACATATTTTAACAAATGGAGGGTGTAAGGAAAAAGAGCGTTACGAATGAACGGCGAGAAACAGGATCACAGTAGAGGAAACCCATGGAGTCTCACGGAGGAATCAGCTGTGTGATCATCGTGGGACACCAGGCGCACAGTTTGCTCCGGGACATCATTTTAACCACGGTGCGCGCTAACCGCTGTATCGCCAATATGTGGCGATGAAATAATCGACTTTTTGTGGCTATTGAAAAAGTAGTTGTCGTGTTGATTCAAATACTTCGTCAACAGCTGCAATAACATCTACAATGATGATCAAAAACGAAAAAGTAACGAAGAAAAGCTCTGAGGTCTCTTTTTCCCGTCATTAAATTCTCAGAAATTGGCAATTAGCAGTCTAGAGACGGGACCACTTGGTGCTGAGGAGATGACTTTCCGATAGTAGATGAATTCTATTATCTTTTCATACGAACATATCCGAAAATTCGTCGACATGGCCAGGTGACGGGGTGGGGGGAGGGGAGAGTGCCCTTGGCTGAGTCACTGACTGACGCATACGTGGTATTATGATCGAATGTTACATTATTATTGGCTGTAGCAATCACTCGAGTACCGTAGCATTTCTTTCAATTGCGTGTGATTTCAGTAACCACTGTCATCAGTTGTTGTGTTTTGCAGTTAGACTTTTATTGATTGTTCTACTGAGGGCCCGTGTAGTGCAGTGGTCGGAGGCGCCCTGTAATTCACATGGGATCGATCCTTGCGCGCCAAACTCACCAAGCTCACCAAGCTGTCTATTCCTCCGGATTCGGCAAATTGGTACCAAACTTCTCTGGGATGATAGCAACACTGGTTCGATACTCCGGTAGGCTACCGCGAGTCATTGTAAAGGCCAGATATGCATTTAATCAGCTCCAACGACGCTCAGTGAAGTCGAATGCGTGGCACATCCCAGGAATTGTTGATCAACTGTGAGAGCTCTATCCTTCTTTTATCCTTTATTATTCCGCTTGTACTTACTCAGATATTCTGACGTAATGTGAAAAGTTACGCCTGCTATTGTAATCGTTATCGATAGTGTGATGAAAGCTGTTAGCGATGCGATACGCGAGCAATTCACCTCACTAACCACATCATTCAATTCTGATATCAATTTCAAGGCACTGATACATAATTCGATCCTCGAACAATATGGTCTCATGCAAAAGGTGAGCGCCTTCTTTTTTTCTTTGTGATATTTTTTCTGTTTTTTCTTTCTTTCGGGCTTAAAAATGAATGGCAGTGTCTATGCGTTACATAGTGGATCCTTCTCTGAAACATTACTTAGTTCCTTCCACGTCATTTTCTTATCCTCTTGTTTGATTAAATCACTTCTTCCTAGCTGGCGCATGAGTCTGTGAGTTTCTAAATGGTCTTAAATTGCTTTGAGATGGTGTTTAACTCCTACAGTTTAAGAACTGAATGCTTGTTCGTAGGTCGTGTGAGGCACAATGGTCGGAGGCGTTTTGCAACACTCAAATGGAATTATTCCCCTTGCCCATGGCCCACCAATCCTTCGATCCCCTCGGAGTCGGTGAATTGGTACCAAACTTGTCTTGGAGGACAGCAGCATTGGCTTGGTGCATCGGTGGGCCACCGCGAGTCATTGTAAAGGCCAGATGTGCATTCAATCACCTCCAACGTTACCTAATGAAGTTCAATGCATGGCGCATCCCTCAAGGATTGATCAACGGCGAGAGCTTTACTTATCCTTTTGTGATCGTTAGTTGCAAAATAAAAACCTATGCATTATTTATGGACCGTGACATCAAATGTATCGCGAAAGATTTAGTTTATTGACGAACTTGTTCTATCGCAAACTGGTTTTTATAGATGTGTTATATCAAATTTTAACAAAGTGAAAAATCGCTGCAAATGAGAGTTCTTCCATCAATTCTTTATCAGTCAGATTCTTATACTTCAATAGATACTTTTCCATTACGTTCTCTCCTGGAAATTGTCTGAACATTCTACATATCCTTTCCTTCAACAGGTTTTCGTGTTCTTCATGTTACTACAATTCTACTAATGAAGTTTAATGCATGGCTCATACTAAAAACTAGCTCTGAACTCTGTCACCTGTCACCTGTTGTCACGTTGATCGTCGAGTGACTCGAATGTGAACCAGCAAATCTATCTGTCCTTGCCGCGTGCACGAGTAGCCCAGTGGGTTCTGCTCGCTCAAGGGAATCGTTGAGCATCATACCGTTTTCTAGGCTCTTGGTCAAGAACTCTGACCATCGGGTCAGTGTTCTTCCTACAGTGCGTTTGACATCCCGAAAAATCCGTCCACTAAATTGCTGTTGTCCATCCATTATCGTCCACACGCATTAGGTGTCCAGCTCACCTTATTTTCGGTATTTTGGCGTACAGGACGGCATCTTTGATTCTTGATCGTTGACGAAGATCGTAGCTTCGGATCCCTTCCCTCACTTGAGTGACACGGGATACTCTTAGCGTCGGCCTTTCGATTGCGCGTTCAATAACGCTGAGTGGACTTTCTTCTTGCTTACGTAGCAAGGTTTCAGGTGCATACATTAAAGCAGGGAAAATCGTGGAGTCGAAAAGGTGAGCACGTAGTTGGGTGTTCTTTGTTCGTTTCACTATATCATCCATGCCTTGAGAGCTCCCTAAACCTATCGCTTCCTCCCGCTCAACTTTTCACTCCCATGTTGGCCCACTTCAGTGTTCGCATGATGTTCTCGAGGATGGCGGTAAATAGTTTTGCCGAGGTGGAATGGGCTCTCTTAACCCCTCTCTTGACGTTGATGTTAATATCGTAGTAGAATGATAATATTTTGGATGTGAAGTTCTTATATAACTCACGAATAATCTTTATATACTAAGTAGGGATCCCTGATTGTCCAGAGCTTCCATGACTGCTTTCATTTCATTTGAGTCAAAAGCCTTCTTTCAATCGATGAATGTGAGATAGAGCGGTCTTTTGTACTCTCGCTACACTTTAATGAGTACTATTATCTTGTGGGTGTGGTCCATCATACTGAATCCTTTTCGAGACTCTGCTTGCTCACGTGACCGTCCTTCGTCCAGTGCTCTTTCAATTACCTTGCGGACGACTCGAGTGAAGAATTTATAGAGGGCAGAGAGCAAGCGGACTGGACAGTAATTGCCGATATCGAGGGCGTCACCTTTTTTGAACACTGACATAGTTTTGCTGGCTTTTCATTGGATGGGGTCCCTGCATTTTGACGGTTAACATGTAAACAGCCCAACCACTGTATTGATGAGGACTGGCGGGAGGTTCTTCAGGTGTGTAATTCTTATCCTGTCAGGACCCTGTGTGGTTCGACCCTTCACGGGCGAAGTAGGATGTCGGATTCTGGAAGGGAGAACCTATGGTAAGAAATATCTGTCCTCCTTTATTTGGTATGAGGAAAGGAGGATGTGGCTATTGAAGAGATCCAATCGTGGTTGATGTACTTCAGTCTTTCTAGAAGCTGTATCTGTTCCACCTGGGCGTCGTGCATATTGGCGTATTAATGTCTTTCGAACTTTCAGCTTCTGCAGTGTTAACGTGAAGATGTTGGATGAACCCATAGTATTCCTCGTCGATGTTATCAAAACCTTCCAAGTAGCTATCTAACGAACAAAATGAATCCAAGTTAATGTTAGTTTTGGGGCTTTGTTCTTTTTTTTTGAATTCAGAGCGTTCTTCACCTTTCCGCTAGAAATGAAATCATGCAGCGATGGTGTGATGCCTTGTAGAATTTTGGCACAACAATGGCATCGGTTAAGCTATACTTTCGATTTACTATGACATGGTCAATTTCGTTGTGGTACTCTCCATTGGGAGACTTCCACGTCCACACTGAGACTGGCGCTCCTGGAGCTGGGAGTTACCATGGTGTTGGTCGTAGTAATAAACTCTGACAGCCACTCACTCAGCTCGTTCCATTCTAATGTGTGAGTCCCAGTGTGACGTACCTCAGACGTTCTTATGCTTTGAAACTTAGCGTTAAAATCTGTAGCGATGTCGTTAAAGAATGTATTTCCTTTCTGCAGAACTTTTCGAAGTCCGTACATAATTAGTCGACTTTATCTTCATATTGTTGGAGGAACTAAAAACTCGAATCGGACGTTTTCGGTTGAAGAGACATGGATCAATACCGGCTTTGGCAGTTTTCACCGCCTACGCCCTGTACTCTATATCCTTTAGTCCTTTAAAGGGCGCGTTAATAAAAACCCAGAAACTTTAGGATTAAAACCACAATTCTTGCTGAAATATTTGCAAAGCTTGGACCCCAGCTCAGATTCGAACCTGCGACTACACTTTCCGCGGCTCACATGTTGCCCACTGCATCACTCAGGCCTTTGCTTTCCCTCTCTCTCAACCAGGAGGCCTGGAATCTGGCCTGGGGTCCACGTTTTGCCATTATATTAGCGTCATTGTGATTCTATTTCATGTAATACCCTGCCGTGGAAAAATTAGTAGGGAGTAAATAAAAAGCTAAACAATTAGGGTTAAAGTTTCGTAATTGATATTATAGGTACGAGATCGATGAGATGAGTTCTTTATGCTATGAAACTCTCTGCTTCATATGAAAATGAAGAGTTTTTTGAGCTAGGTTTTCTTAAGTGGTAGTAATTCCCTCTCGTTACGAGGAAATATTTACTATATTCATAGAATATCCAAAAGTTCTTATCGTCTAGCCATTTTACCAAAATGTTTGCTCCAATGTCACGAAATGAATAGCAATCTGTAAAGATCTAAGACCAGTTCTCTGTCATAATCCTTTATTGCCTCGTAGTGAAGCAGTTCAGTTTGGAACCGGTTATTTTGTACTAACAAATCTTACTTGATACTTGATACTTGAACAGCCCGTCATCACTAGTTGTGCCGACCCCAGCATAGTCACCATTTTTCGGAGATTTGCTGGTTAAGCCATTGTGGTTCTCTGGAATCCCGAGGACAACCTGGTGCCCCAGGTCGTCACCACGACAGGCAGTCGCAGCCTTTGTGGATCAGAGCGAGATTTACCACCATGCGACTTTGATACCAAGACGGTGGTGGATCCTGGTATTGGTTATGGCCTCCCAACGGTTTACCGCCTCATCGTGGCTGGGAGGTGTTCCTGGGTGTTGGACTGCGATGTACAACGGGGGGATTCGTCTCCCGGCAAGGTCTGCCAAACTGAGAAGGAGTCCGGCGTTTCCATCAGGAAGCCTAGATAAGAGTGAACCAGTACCAGGATCCACTAACAAATAAGTTCTAAAAAAATGGAACACTCGTAGATGCAAAATAAGTGTCAGATAATTCGATGTTTTTCTTCAATAAGCAGACACGAGGTTGTTATTATAGGATTTATTAGGATACACTAGCTGACGTTTCCGCGGTTTCGCCTACTTCAGAGCCGTTTATTTGTTGTATGTATTTAAGTTAGTTGATGGATGGGAGTTATCGCCCATGTATTACTCTGTTCGGCTGCTATCCATCAACTAACTTAAATACTTACAACAAATAAACGGCTCTGAAGTAGGCGAAACCGCCGAAACATCAGCTAGTGTATCCTAATAAATCCTATAATAACAACCCCGTGTCTGCTTATTGAAGAAAAACATCGACTTATCAATCAATGCCGTGGTTAAAAGAAAGTCGGTCGTGGGAATTGCTAGACTAAGTGTCAGATAGTTCCTTATCACCTTTCCTAGCATTTGAATCTGTCTAGCGCGTCAGCTTTTTCATTACTCGTTCTGGACACTTCGTCATCCTCAGTATACAGAAGCATTTCTTCCCGCAAAAAAACAAAGGTATCGTATTAGAATGATAATTTGCTATAAGCTCGTTTATAAGCAGTTTCGCAGTATTTGGTCTCTTTTGCTGGATCCATGTCGGACTAAATCAACCTTTTGTCACCAATCCTTTAACCTTTTCGAAGTGGTTTGATGTATTGCTTTATTCATAATTTTTCTTAAGCAGGAATGTTGTCTTTTAAACATGACAGACTTGACTATTGTGTGAACCTCTGCGCTTCAATTATTCCTTTTGTTGTTTCGTATCCATCACCCACGAAGGTTTTCGCATTTGCGTGTCGCTTCGGCTGCTAGTTGGGCATTTTTTCTTCCTCACGAATGGCACTGAATACTGGTCGAGTTGATTTTCCCAGAATTCTCTACATAGTCGTATTTTTCCTAAGTCTGTAATGCCAATAGTTTTCGTAGGTTGGAGGGAGCTTTTCCTAAGGACATTTGGCGCCAATTTGCCAACCCCGGCTGGATGGGAAGTTTGGTTGACCTGACAGAGGGTTGAGCTAGGGACCATTTATACATCACTACATGATATTTCTAATCATTTTGTTCTCCGCGTTCAACTCAGTTCACTAGATAGGTAGTTGAACTAGGCTTTCGAATATCTTCTACATTGAGAACGACAATGCGTTAAAAGTTTTTATAATACTTTAGTCTATAAAAGCATTCGATTGAAATATTTTCTGTACCTTGTTTCGTTTAGAAGAAAATGTTGACAAGCTGACTTCTTAATTATGATAAAATCGCTTTGTTACACTTCTAATTGTTGAAACTTAAAAGCGATTTCTTCGTAGTTGTTTTTAAACACAAAACACCATCCTTTCATTGAGGCTGTTTGCGTTTAATCCTTTCATGAAGAAACTGGTTTTCCCATAACTGACGATGATTCCTCGGTCCTTAGAGCATTTCAATAGACCAGACCTTTATCTATCCATCAAAGAGAATTTGCTGTGTCGCAGTAATCCTATCTATCTTATCTAAAAGTTTTATGCAGTGTCTTCTCAGATTTAAATACGTTTAGAATTAAATACTCGAAGAGTTGAAAAGTGAAATTTAAGTTGATGAAATATACAAAAAAAGAGCTGTAGCTGAAAGCATTAACAATGTGTAGAGAAGCGCCATTTTGTCATGCTTGATGAAGTTCCACTTGTTCATTTGCTTCCGTGTTGGAAACATCAGCGTTAAAGTCACAAAGCGAAAGAGGTAAATGTAAGGATCTACAAAAGCCAGGGTTTGATCGTGGTAAAGCAAGAGGAATTTTATCCTGTGGAGGAAGATTTGCATGTTCCAGCGGTTTCTACTGCATTTATTGGAATTCACTGCGAACTAAGACATAGTTTTAAATTTGAAAGCGGTCATCATTTTCGCATCTCATGACTTCTTTAGAGGTCATGCTATCTGGTAATTGTTGATTAGTAACGTATGCAGATGAACTAAAAATTCATTCAATTATGTGATCCTGCGCCACACATTATATGGTGTGGGGCATGTGTTATGCGATCAAGTCATCACTTCTAAAATAGACCATGTTTATTGTTTATGTCTAAGGCAGAATTGTTGAGTAGAGGACTTTTACTTCCTTCGAAGTTGACCTATTCAACGAGCTGAAATCTTCTCATATCCTATTCAAAACTAGGCGTGTTTTTAGTTGCTTCACGCATAAGCCTTTCTTAATCCTGGCATAATAATGCGCATTTATGTTTTGGACCGTACATCTTGATTTCAGTTCTTCAGTTGCACTACAATGCTACGCTGTCTGATGGGCTTACCATGTGAAAATGGTTGCGTTCGTGAATGGGTTAAAATTTCGATACATTTTGATGTGCTCTAATGAGTAATAGGAAGGTCGCGCGTGACAAGTTTTCTTATATAAGAGTCACGCATCAAAGGATGGAGAACATAGGACATACAGTTAACACTGTGATCAAGTGTGGCTTGCGGGGCACCGTTAACCACTGCGTTACGCGTGCCATGTACTGTGAATAAGCACATTTATTCTTATCCATTGAAACTTTGATATATTTTTTGTACAGATTTGTTAAAGCAGCAGATTGAATAAAAAGGACCCAGTTTAGTTTTTACTGATAAGGAGATTGTCCTAATGCAGTTAAACACATGCCAGTTGAGACGACGTTCATGGTATAAAGAGTATGGGACTGGCAATAGCGCCAAACTATTTCAAAGTGACCATTTTGGTTTTTATGTTTCTCTAAGGATCTATTTACGTTTAACAAACCAAACATCTCTTAAACCCCAACTTTATGTGCCCACTGGCCGGGAACTCTATATAATGAACGATTTAGTTGCAAAACTGAGCAGGAAAGAAAGGAAATCTTTGGAAACAGAGACCGCTTTTTGGCCGTTACTTCCACGCTACATCTCTTTTTAAGATGAGACGTCGAGTAAACGGCGAATTGTATACGCTTCATTTCCATTTGACCTTTGTGGAAGTGGGGAAATTTCTACTGAAAGATGTTTGTATGCAAATATTATCTACAGACATTATCTGATTTACTAGAACTAAATCACAGGCAATCTTGATAAAGTCAATCATCAATCTAATGTCTGACGACAGCTATTCTTTTGGTAAAAGTGCGTTTGTTAATTGGCTGCTGGGAAGATTTATAATCTTTTCCGGTTTCTCAATAGTTATCACTTGGCAGGGATTGATTTAGCTTAGCGTTTGTTCAGTAACGATTTCGAGGTTGTCACGCTAACCCTTATGTGTTGATATGTAAGTTGGACTGCACGACTGGTAGCTATGTCATCCTTCTCCTTTTGACGAAATCGTTCTCGTAACAGCAATCGTTAATGCATAATGCTAGGTATGGACCCTACAGTATCCATATTAAGTCTAGTGGTTTCCGTAATTCTTTCTTAGCACATTATGTATATTCATTTGATATCTAATTTAAAAGAGATCGAAGCTGGAAAGCTGAGAGCAAAAACGGCGTTCTCTGCCTTAATATTTTGTGAAAAAAGCAGAATATCCCTGTCGGACGAGTTCATTTTACTAAGACAAACTCTAAACCCCGACGCTTCGAAAAATCACCTTTATATTAGGAAATAATCCATCGATACGACTTTTTTCATGATACAGTATATAGTCGGCGTCAACAAAAATACGAGCGACGTCCCGGAATCGCTGGATATCAATAGAGTACTAGCTCACCGATGTGATTTACTGCACTTCGTATTTGGAAGCAGTCCGCAATCATTGCAGTAATGATTTTTCACTGATATCTTAGAAGTAGTGCTTAGAAGGTTGAAGAGAAGCGAAGAAACAGTAGCTGACCCCGTGTCTACATTGTCGACTCTACGGTACTTCCCGATTTAAGGTAAGCATCAGAAACCTGATTGCTGGGTAAGCAGTGTAAAAGATCATTCAGCTTTACTGGGGATGTAGACGAAAGAACGAAGCGAAAAGTATCCTATGCCGAACAAGGAAGAAAATGGATCCGAAGCTCCCACCTGCTTCAACTGTCAAAAATCGAAGAAACCATTCAAAGATAAGGTGCGCCGGACACGTAGTGCGTGTGAACGACAACCGATGGACAAGGGCCAATAGCGGCTGGATTTCTCTAGACGTTAAACGCACTGCAGGAACACTACCTAATTGATGGGCAGCGTTCTTCACGAAAAACCTAAAAGAAAGATATGATGCTCAACGAGTCCCTAGAGCGAGCAGAAAGCACTGGGCTATTCATGCACGCGACAGGGAGAATTGGAAGATTCACTGGCCCCGATCGAGTCACTCTGTGATGAACGGGACTGCAGGTGAAATGCTATCGTACGATTCTTATGATAGTCACATATTGCTTCGTAGTCTATTTTCTATCTATTGCGGAATCATTTAATATCGCTCTGCATTCTACACTCTACGTATTTCAAAATCGTTTCCATCACCAGTGTTGATATTTTTCACCGAGAAATATGGCAGAGAGATTGTGAAGCAGGATATCTGCATAGTTAGTGGTAATTAGCGGAAGTGTTTGAAACAATTCAATTTGTAAGAGAAGTAAACAACAAAAACGACCACTCACCGTTCGCCGCGGTTTCTGTGGTGCGTTAACTGCATGAGGACAAGGAGGATTTCGGCGAGTCTTACGAACCTGTAAAGACTTTTGAAGTAAACAATCGTTATTTCAACGTTTGTGAAAGTGATGAAATTTTGCAACCAAACTCTCATTATTATTGATTGCATTAAGTTGATGTAGACCACGCATCTTCATCATATGAGGGATATTGGGCCGGTTAGGCACGAGGCTACGTGGCGCGTCCCCAGGTGGTGGATAGGAGATTAATCGCGGACCAAAGGCGTCCTATGCTTCCATGAGACGTAGGTGGATCTGGAGGATGGAGTCCCTGTTTCTGATGCGCCGACTTGGAAAATACTTTCTGTATTCACGAGCGGTTTTCACGCATGCGTGTGTGGGTACGCTGTAGTTTATGCGGATTGTATTCTACGAGTTAATTCGACCAAAAGCCTGCCATTGAGTGACAGGAAAGTATATGGGAGGCGGTTAAGAGTCTTCTCCAGCAAATAAGCTCCATGTTCACTCTGAGAGAGCCTGGCAAGTCACCCGTGAGTATACTCTGCCCCATGTTCAAAGCCCAGCAAGCTATACGTGAGTATCAAAAAGCTAAAAACAGTAGAGGAAACGGGTCTCACTTCCCTGATCTCGGAAGAACCCCCAATTTCGAAGCGTTGGATAGGAAGTGTACGGAGAGGCAGCTAGAATTTCAGGGCCAATAGAAGCTGCCTGGACTACAAAGATCTAAGGTGACGATCTGTACCTACAGTGCACGTTCAATGGCATCCGAGATCTCGATAGAAGACTTGCTCATGCAAGCAAGAAGGATAAGGTACGACGTCATCGGCATGGTCAAAACGAGGAGACGCCAGCCTTTCAACGCCATCTATGACACCGGAGAAGAACTGTTCCCCGGAACATGCGAGAGTAGAGGTGTCGGCGGCGTCGGTGTTCTCGTAAACACGAGTTTGTCCGTGAACATCGATTCATTCGAACAACTTATAACTCGAATCGGACGTTTACGGTAAAAATGATGTGGATCAATACTGGCTTTGACAATCTTCGCCGCTTACGCGCCGACATGAAACGATGACGAAGAAGAAGTCGAAGAGTTCTATACGGACTTGGAGAAGTTTTGCAGAGAAGGCCATACATTCTTCAAGGTCATCATCGGAGATTTCAGCGCCAAGATTGTACTAAGAAGAACGCCTGAAGAACGTCAGATTGAGACCCATGGATTAGAATGGAACGAACAATGTAAACGGATATCTGAGTTTATCATGACGACCAAGACGATAGATGGTAACTAGCAATTCCTGAAGTCTCAACCTCAACGCTGGACATGGGAGCACGTCCTCTAAAGGACGATACACAACGCAATATATCGCGTAACAGTAAATGGAACGTTTTACCTAACCGATGTCGCTGCCGTCCCAAGATTTTACACGGCATCAGACCGTTGCCTTCTTTGTGCAAAATTCTATTCCTCGCGAAAAGGAGAAAAGCCGCTAAATTCAAAGAACGAAGTCCCAGAACTAAGATAAACTGAAACTTATTCAGTTCACTGGTCCGCTGGTGGGAGGATGCCGTTCTCGATAATATCGACAGAGAACACGATAGCCTCATTTAACACCTTCACGTTAGCTCTATGAAAACTGAGAGTTCGAAAGTCACCATGATGACACGTCCGTCTCCAGAAACACTCGAGCTGCTACGCCATCGGGGAATCGCACGAGATGCAAGCAAGCGCGAACTAACATCCGAACTTACTAAACAGTGCAGACAGACGATAAAAGGAGATCTTAGAGACAGAAGAGCAGCAGTAAAGGTCGACGCTGCAGAGCCTGGGAAAAGCATTCGCAAAGCCCACCGAAGCTTCGCTAATTACAAGACGAAAATGATTGCACTACGACGCCCAGATGGAACAGTTACAGCGTCCAGAAAGGTAATGAAGAAAATCTTTCTCGAATACTACTCAGATTTCTGCGATAGCAACATCCACCTTCCGTCATATGAAATAAAGGAGGATGGATATGTTGTACTACCGGCTCCCCATTCCGAAATCCGATATGCCATTTCGTCGGTGAAATATCGAACACCACCAGGTCCGGATAGGATTGGACCAGAACACCTGAAGAATCTTCCGCTAGTCCTCGTCAACACGCTGTCTCGGCTCTTCACACGTTACCTACCTGATTGCAAGGTTCCTACACAGTGGAAGAGCAGCAGGACCGTGTTATTGTTCAAGAAGGGTGACCTAAGCGATATCGGTAGCTATCGCCCAATCTGTTTACTGTCTGTCGTCTACAAACTTTTCACTCGAATCATCCTAAACACGATTGGCTGAACACGAAGGAGACTCATGAGAGCAACCAGGGTCTCGAAAAGGATTCGGTAATGATTAACCACATCCACACGGTAACACGGCTCATTAAAGTATCGCGAGAGCACAAAAGACTGCTCTGTCTCACTTTCATCGATTTACAGAAGACTTTTGATTCAGTTGAGATAGTAACAGTCTTTGAAGCTCTTGATAATCAAATGGTCCTTACTCAGTACATAAAGATTCTTCATGAGCTGTACAAAAACGAATATCTCCGAATGCTCCAGTTATATCTATCTAGGTTGGGAAGTCAATATGATGAACGACCGAGCTCCGGAGCTGAGCAGAAGGAACTGAGCGTCTGACGAGTTTTCAAGAGCATCGAGAATGTAGTGAAGAGAACAAAGAGCACCCGACTCCGTGCCCACCTCTTCGACTCAACGGTACTTCCTGTCCTAACGTATGCGTCACAAACCTGGTCGCTGCGTAAGCAGGATGAAAGGTCACTCAGCGTTATTGAACGTGCAGTCGAAAGGACGATGCTAGGAGTATCCCGTTCCACACATGTAAGGGATGGAAACCAAAGTCCCGACTTGCGTTAACGATCAAAAATCGAAGATGCCGTTTTGTACGCCAAACAATCGATGATAAGGTGGGCCGGACACGTAATGCGTATGAATGATAGCCGATGGACAAGAGCCGTTAGTGACTGGATTCCTCGGGATGTCAAACGCACTGCAGGAAGACCACCGACTCAATGGTCAGAGTTCTCCACGAAAAGGCTAGAAAAAAGATATGATGCCTGACGAGTACCTAGAGCGGGCAGAACCCTCTGGGGTGCTCTCGCGCGCGGCATGGAAAAATGGAAGATTTACTGGCGCCCGCTCGAGTCGCTTGACGATTAACGGGAGTACAGGTGATACAGGTGATACTCTGCAACGAAAAACTTACTTGAATGCCTAAATGGTCTATCTTCACGAGTTGTGTGGACCCCAGCACATATGCCATTCGTTGTTTTCTCTCGCAATCGTCGTCCATGATAGTGATTCCATTCGAGCATGGTGGCGCTTGCGACTTTCATACTGTGATTTGTAAAATAGCTCCAGCTGCAAGTACAGCTGATAAACCTTCACGAAAACATTCCGCAATGACAATGAATTTTTAACGAGAACGTTCTGCACTAACCTTTTCCTTTCCCATTCCAGGCTCTAAATCACCACTGGAAAAAAGCTACTGGAGTTCCTCTCTCGGATGTTCAAGTTGCGATAGAAGGCATGAAAAGAGGCACAGGTTCAGGACCCGATGATATCACTGCGGACTTTCTAAGAGTTGGAAGCTACAGTTTACGTGTGCTTCTCGCAGGCCATATGACGGCCTGTCTTCAAAAGAAAAAATCCCAGACCAGTTAAAGACGTCGCACACGGCCATCCTGCTCAAGAAAACTGACCAAAGAGATCTTCGTAACTATAGTCCGATATGCTTGTTCAGTACACTCTACAAGCTCTTCACGAAAGTTATTCCTCGTGCATATCAACGACATTGGATGAGGCACAACTAGTGGAGCAATCAGGACTTCGAGAAGGGTTTTTGCTGTGTGGACCACATCCAAACTGTGCCTAATGTCATAGAATTTATCGGGAATGCCAATGCGTTTGACGGTTTCGATACGAATGCAATTCTGTCAGTGCTCATTCAGCAAGAAGTGGATCCGTCCTACATAAGAACTCTGCCTAGATTTTATCAGAGCTGCTCTTCGAAAACGTAGCTTTTCTATCGACCTGTTATCATACCCATAGGAAAAGGGTTTTGACAGAGTAACACATTATCGCCAAAGCTGTTTAATGCTGCTTTGCAGTGGATAATGAAATCATTCGATTACGATGAGAAAGGAATACGTATTGGTGGGACATCTTCTTAAGAAACACCATCGAAGTAGAAACGATGATCAATGAGCTCAACGAAGCGCGAAAAAGACTGGACTACGCATAAATAAGAAGGTCCAGTTTATGAGAAGCCCATGGTGCCAAGGCCAGCAGATTAACCTGGATACGTGTACCTTGGGCGATCAATGGACTTAGGGAGTACTATTAAGGAGAAGTTAGATAGAAGAAGGAGAGCAGTTTGGGTCTCATTGGGACCTCTCAATAAGGTGCCGACCAAATGAAGAACCGAAAAATCCGCGCTCATCTTTTCGATTCAACGATACTCTTAGTCCTCTGTAATGGTGGAGAGACGTGGTATGATATTCCAACCACATAAGGGATACTGCACACTACTCACACAGAGCTTAAACGGTGTCTTCTGAAATATAACCGGCGCACTTACTATCTAGCCGGAATGCAAAGTCTAACCTTTGAAATCTGTCCCATCTTCGGCATCCAGGAGAATTTACATCAATAACGAAACACAAATGACATCAATAGCGAAATACAAATGGGCCGCTAATTTAAGAAAAAGAACAAACATGAAAAAATAATAGGCAGTAAATAAAAAGTTGTGCAAAGTCATGTTGTTTTAATGGACTAATCGTTGACTTCATCTTTGACTTGGCTGCGACTCGCTGCGAGCGTACAGCGTAAAGTAGAGCGACTGGTATTTAGATAGTGTCTTCTACGACCCGTCCCAAAAGGATTTGAGGAAGTCAGAATTTTCTTCATTTCTTTCGTGTTCTTGTAACCACAAGAATAGTACAGTTCCTGTAAGAAGCAAGCTTTGAGGGAATGTTCTATTCTCATTGATATATTAAAGTTATTGCTTATCGAACGCAATTTTTCCTTGGATTACGAGGTAAAACTGCTATAGCTTTACACTGCAATCATACTAGAATAGATCTCATGGACCAGTTTTTTGGCGGAAAACCGCTGGAATGATTTAGGTCATTAGCTACTGTACTCATTTTTAATTCTCCGAAACATTACAGAAGAAATGAAAGCTCATTGCAATCAGAGGGGTATCAGATTTATTCATAAACTTACTTGCATGGATACATGGACAGCCGGTTCTTACTGGTTGTGTAGGCTCCAGCATAATTTCCGTTTTTTCGGAGGTTTGCTGATCTGGCAATTGTGGTCTCCTGGAATCCCATGTTCAGCCTAGCAAAAGTCAGCTCCAGGTCGTCATCACTACAAGCAGTAGCCGTCCTTGTGGATCAGAGAAATATTTGCCACCAAGGGACTAGTTTGATACTAGGACAGTGGTGGTTCCTGATATTAGTTCATTCTTAGATGGGCTTCCTGATGGAAACGCTAGACTTCTTCTTTGGTCTCAGCTTGGGAGACCTTTCTAGGAGACGAATCCCCTCGCCGTACATCGCAGTCCGACACCCAGGAACATGTACCTGCCGCGTTGGTGCGGTAAACCGCTGGGAGGTTTTCGTAAACTACAACTTAAGTACGTGATCTCTTCTAGTATGTGACCAACAATAGAAAGTGAATAATCGAAAACAAAACTAGCTGCATAGTACTTGTGTCATTGGGTCGTCGACCAAGATTTGGTGCAGGTATTCACCCTGGATCTCCCATGCACCTTGGAAACATTAAGTGAGTAGCTAAATTGTACTTGTCTAAATAAGTAATTGTTTCTGACTTTAGCTCTATGTTTGTATTTTTTTGTTTAACGTTGAACCTTACAAAATGTACTAAGTGAAATTAGTTTGACTGGGATCTGGAGTAGTGGCCAATTCAGCTCATTGGCTGCGACTCGCTGCAGCGTTCAGTGTAAAAGTTTCTGATAATCTCCGAACAGTTAATGATTATATGCCGAGGACGTTATCATTAAATGTATCATATTTTATCCATTTCGTCTTATGTGTAAATATCACTCTATAATTAGAATACCTATTTGTAAACAAACTAGTCGAGTTAGTAAGTGAACGGAAGCTCTTCGTTTCGATTGCATTTCAGCATTCTTTCGAGGATACAAAATTTTCAATCACTGCTCACGAAGTATTCATAAGTTGTTTCTTTCAGGAAGAAGAACAAGATGAACACGACGATAACACTGCTAATGGACCGCATTTTCAAGAGGATATTCAACGGAAAAAGCAGGAAGAACAGGAGGAATTATTGCGAATTTTTACTAAAGGTACTGGTTTTTTGTTTTTTTTATGTCCAAAGATATTTTAGCGTTAAATGGTATAAGAAGCAAATAAGTCATAGATGTAACTGCCACGACCGACTTTCTATTAACCTCGGCATTGATCAAGTGATTTTCTTCGTATTTTTGTTGAGCAAACGC